>JAUUDW010656382.1:0-10490 GCA_032361385.1 Panulirus guttatus | reverse complement strand
GGGTTATTCCGGGGGATATTTCTTAATAACTATTTCATTTAACAGTTTGTCACATTTAAAATGGCCAAATGACATATATACATTATGATCAAATGTGCCTGAGATCAAACATGATTCAATTACATTCCTCTCACTGAAATCATACATATACACAATTTGATGCTCTGTACATGCCTTCACACTCTCAGTCAATACCCTCCCATACAATTTTCCAGGAATACCCAGCATACTTATACCTCTATAGTTTGAACACTCACCTTCATCTCCTTTGCCTTTGTACAATGGTGCTATACATGCATTCCGCCAATGCTCAGACACTTCACCACGACCCATACTACATTGAATATTCTTACTAACCAATCAAAAACAAAGTCACCCCATTTCTTACTAACTTCAACTGCAATACCATCCAATCCAGCCGCCGTGCCTGATTTCATCTTCCGTAAAGCTTTCACCACCTACTCTCTCGCCACCATACCACTCTTCCTGACTCTTTCACTTTGCACCCCACCCCAAACGATACACCCTACATCTGCCACTTTATCATCAAACATATTCAACAATCCTTCAAAATACTCACTCCATCTCCTCCTCACTCCATCAGTACCTGTTATCCCTTCCTCCTTGACCCCTTCACAGATGTTACCATTTTTTCTCTTGTCCTACGCACATTATTTACTTCCTTCCAAAGCATCTTCTTGTTCTCCCTAAAGTTTAACGATACTCTCTTACCCCTACTCTTATTTGCCCTCTTTTTCAACCTTTGCACCTTCCTCATGACTTCGTGCCGCTTTCTCTTATACATCTCCCTGTCATTTGCATTCCTTCCTTGTAAGTTTCGTCGAAACGCCTCTTTTTTTCTCTTTCACTAACAACTTTACTTCTTCATCGCACCACTCACTACCCTTCCTAATCTGTCCACCTCACGCCTTTCTCATGCCACATGCATCTCTTGCACATTCTGTCACTGCCTCCCTGAATACATCCCATTTCTCACCCACTCTCTTCACTTTACTTTCTCTCACCTTTTGCCATTGTATACTCAATCTCTCCTAATATTTCTTCATACATGTCTCCTTTCGAAGATCACTAACTCTTACCACTCTCTTCTCCCCGACATTCTCTCTTCTTTTTTGAAAAACTCTACAAATCTTCACCTTTGTCTCCAAAAGATAGTGATCAAACATCCCTCCAGCTGCCCCTCTCGGCACATTTACATCCAAAAGTCTCTCTTTTACACGCCTATCAGTCAATACATAATCCAATAATGCCCGTTGACTACCTCTTCTACTCATATACGTATACTTGTAAATATCTCTCTTTTTAAACCAGTTATTCCCAATCACTATTCTTTTTCTCAGCACGCAAATCCACGAGTTCTTCACCATTTCCATTCACAACACTGAATATCCCATGTGCACCAATTATACCCTCAACTGCCACATTACTCACCTTCTTATTTAATCAACCATCACTAATACCCGGTTTCGTGCACCAAAACTGTTGTGTATGTCTGTGTATTTGTGTGTTGCCCGTGTTCGTGTGTATGTAAAACAAAACCTATATATCAAACTGAACAAAACCGGAATGGATCAAACATGGTTGTGTTGCAAATATTTTGTGCATGACGGATTTTTCAATTTCATGTTCCTGTGTTTTTGTTGTCTCTCCCCAGGTTGTACATCATAGTTCTGCGTCGCTTCCTGAAGGGCTAATCCCGCGCCAGGATTGTCGTACCACACGAGTCCCACAGGATCCAGGGAACACAAGATGAAGAATCTTACCTGTTTCTGTCATCTTCTTCTGCTCCTTCTCTTCATTCTCCTCTTCCTCCTTTTTCCTCCTTCTCCTCCTTCTCCTCTTCCTCCTCATCCTCCTCATTGAGCCTTTGGGAAGAAATACGTTCTGTCTGTCACTCTTACGTAATGAGCGATAAGTTAGGACGGTGGTGAGTATCAAAATACATTATGTGATGAGTGAGAAGCTAGGAACAGATGATGAGGAGGACGAGGAGGAAGATACTGCTGTATTACAGTTAACATTATTCTTGTTCTAAATCAGTTAGTCGCTTTGGACTTTCGACAGTCAATCTATGATTCCCCCTTTCTCCCAGATATTTTTCAAGGAATACAATTGCAGTATTTTCCCCCCTGTTTCATAACCCAGACCTGCCAATTCAGGCAATAGTCTAACGTCACATTTTTCACAAGGAAAAAAAAAATGAAATAGCAAAGAAAAATAAATCTCAAAGCCTCGCCTTAACCGATCACCTAGCCCACTTCCTCCCTCCCTCCCTCCCTTACGGCCAATGACCACCTAAATGAGACCATTAAGGACGGCCAATGGAAACACAGAGCACCAATCATTAACCTGATGCGACGCACCTTACATCTGAGATGCACCGCTCCGTAAGAGTGATACGTCCTGCAATTTACGTTAACTTTGTTCGTGCCCACTAACAGAAATGTCTCAACTGGGAAACCTCTACGTTTCTCTTGGTTCTGACGGTTGGCTGAGAGTTTCCCAACGCTCGAATCAAGGAAGAAAATGGCCCTTAACTCTGTTTAAAATCCTCCATCACTGTGTCTTCCATCTTCTTGTTATCCTCCCTTGTTTTCTTTTAGTATGAAGAGATGAAGAAAATATTAAAAGAGAACTGTTGAAATTCCTCCTGCACTACTAAAGACAAGATTCTTCTGCCTCTCCACCAAGCCGGAAGAAGGAACTCAAATGTTGTGTCTCGCTATATTTAATCAGACGGTGTTACCAAAATTTTGCGAATCTCCGTCTTGTGACTTTTATTGCCTATTGACACAGGAAATCATCTATTTATCAAATGGAAACTGGTGGGTGGAGAGAGAGATGAACAGAAAGGCTGCTGAGAAAAATATTAGCGTTTCATTGTAGGGGTAACGTAGGACGCGGGACAGAAATTGTAGAAAAAAGAAACTTGTTATTGCAGAACAGAGAACAAAGACAACGGCATGGGACACAAAAACGTACACTGCCACACGGATATATTGAGAGAAGGAACACACACACACACACACACACACACACACACACACACACACACACACACACATACACGCACACACGCACACAGGTGGTAAGCAGCCACTGACCAGGGAGGTTAGCGATGGCGGCGCTGAGACAGCACTACAGTGACCGTCAAGTTCCCTTCCCTAGTTCAAGTTGCTGTCGTTTCTTTCTGCCTCACATATGCGTGTCCTGCTAGTATTCCTTTCACAAACACACGCTCTCTTCATCTTACACATAACACTCCATATAATGTATCTCACACCACTCTTTTATTCTTTACCCTAAACTTTCCTGCGATGAGCACTTTGCTCTGGCCCTGCCTGATAATGTCAAAATCTCGGAACAGGTACAGAAAGTCAAGAGTTCGGGCCCCATAAGTGAAGATCTCCCTCCCCGTACATTACAACAGGGTAATTACCTAACAAGAATAAGACAAAGAGAGACGGAGCAAACTGTACTCCCTGCAGTACGCCACCACACTGACAACAATTCCACAAACGTTCCGTCTTCACAAGAAGGCAAAATCAGGGAAGAACTTGAGTCTAATGACGAAAATCCCAACCTTAACATGTTTACCACACCTTCCACCTCCCAGGGACAGGAATCCCAGCAGCGTTCTCAGTGATTATTGCAACTGACGCGATGATTGCATTCTCCTTCAGGTGACAACTGGGAAACTCCGGTATACGTGCGTCGTAAAAGATGACTAGTATAGCGCTGTTTACGTGTGTGTAATATTGTATAGGATAACTGTTTCAGTGTTACTTACGTGTGTGTCATACTGTAAAAAAAATATTGGTAAAGTGCTATTTACATGTGTAATATTGTAAAAAATGACTAGCAGAGCGCCAGTTACATGTGTGTAATATAATTTTCCTTCAGTACATAAATGTTAGAGCTAATCTATCTAAGAAAGTACTATTTCGTTAACAATCGTCTATCTAGGAACAGCCATCGGTCCATATGTTATTGGTGTCATAGTTATAAATTCGTCACTCCATCTGAACGATGTGTTTCTTCAATAAATATCCTATCTGTTCTTCTCTACGAGCTTTTCACTTTAATCTATAGATAATTCGTACATATAATCACTTTCAATGACATTTTTCACCTATTTCATAAAATTATTCATGAAGAGAATACTTATTCGATGTGTAATAAAACAACCTACAGCAAGTATACTACATACATTATTAAAGATAGTCAGTCCGTCAAAGACTTACTGTGAACACTAATCGTAAGAATCAATACGGTAATGCTGTCTTTTAAAATCTTAATCAAATACAGTTAGATACAATCGAAAGAAATTTATCTTTACATGTGTAGTGACTCTACTGCCAGTGAGAGGGAGGGCTCAGGTAGTAAGTAATGCCCCTTTCCACGACCTCTGCAAATTTAAGGTACATTCCTATAACCACACTTTATTGTGTGACTCTGCTGCGAGCCAGAGGCAGGGATTAGGTGGTAGTTTATTGAACCTTCCCAACACCCTAGCATACTCAAGGAATACCCCGTCCTTTACAGCAATCCCTTTGGTAGTAGTAGGCTGTTAAAAGCAGCCGCCGATGTTGGCACTACCGTCCTGATTGAGGAGCGTCACAGTGGTGCCCTCCATGTTAGGATTGCTGGTCTTACTTTATCATCACAACCGGACTACCAGGCTAGTCCTACCATCTTATCCTTACAAGCACTAAACACTTACCCAAATCTCGCTTACTTTCTTCATATATGTTCTCTTGTCGTCTCTTGCCTGCACAATCGTTTTAAATGTAATCATGATAGAGTCCAACAAACCTAAGGCCCCAAGTCCCCGGTACCATGTAGTGCTAAGAATCTATGAGTCACCGCTTGACTCTACTGCCAATGAGAGAGAGGGCTCTGGCAGTAGTAGTACCGGCCCCTCCTACGACCTTTCCCTCTCAAATAGACCTGCCTCTTTTGAATTCACTCTTCCAACGTTCGTGGTCTTTCTACTATCCTCTCTTCTACTGAACAACATTTCTCTGAACAACATTTCTCTGGTACCCCTCCTAATATTATACTCTCCTCTGAATCCAACTGTCTAATGATGTTCTCATATCCAACTACAATTTCCAGCCATGATTCCCGTTCAGAGGTGGCGTCTGTGCTTATTCCAACATCAACACACCTATTGCACGCATGGAGGACCTTGAGCCCCCAAACTTTGATGTTGTTTGGCTCAAAGTCTGTCTCCCAGCTACCAATGTTTTCATTTGTTTCGCATACTGCAATCCCAATTTTGCAAATTTCATCACTTTCTTTGACGATCTAAACTCCTACCAAGGGGCCGTGTCATCCCCTCATCCGCAAGCAGAGATCCTTTACCTCGGGGATTTCAATATTAAACATCGGGTATGGTTAACTCTTCCCATACAGATGTAGAGCAAATTTTTACCCACCCCACTCATATTCCTGACCGCTGTGATCACTCTCCTAACATTCTGGATCTGTTTTTCTCCTCTAATCCTTCACGTATTCACTACACAATCTCGCCCCAGTTCATTCATCTGACCACACTCTCATAAATGTATTTGTCTAAACAGCACCTCCCTAACAGCAGCACCTTCTAAATATAAATATCTGCAACTCAACAAAGATGACCGGAATAACTTACGAAAATTCTTCTCTGACTTTCCTTAGGAAAATTACTGTCTCATGAGCTAATGCTTCTGTCTCTGCCAAACGCATAGCAGAGGTTACAGTTGTGGTGGAACTGGAAGCATTTATCCCTTTTTCTCCAAGACGACCTCTTCTTCCAATCCATAGTTCAATCGTTCCGGTTCTGTAGCCATTCAAGCTAGGGATCAGGCATATCAGGCTTAGAAAAACTCTCCTTCCTCCGACTCCCATTCATCATTTATCACTGCCCGTAATCACTGCAAATACATTATCAGTGAGGCAAAGAATTTCTTTATTCAAAGGAAGTGCGATAACTTCTCCTCATCCGTTGATAAGTTTTTCTGGTCTTTAGCCAAGGGTATCGCTAACAACTTCTGTCGTCCTACCTTTCCATCACTTTTCCATTCTGACGGAACTATAATTGTCTCTTTCAGACACAAAGCAACTCTCTTTGGTTCCCGCTCCTCCTCTAACTCCATCTTGGAATACACTAACATTTCTTCCCCGCCTAATGCTCCTCTTACTAATCCTATGCCTCTTCCCGTAATGTCTTTCCGAACTGTCTGAAAAGTGCTTCTTCCCCTGGACACAAGCAAGGCTTATGGTACTGATGGCATCCATCCACGTGTACTGAAAGAGTGTGCATCTGAATTTACACCTGTGCTTGCTCGTCTGTTCCGTTACGGTTTAAACACAAGTAACCTTTCCTTCTTCTTCGAAGCATGCATTGATACATCCCACCCCTCTAACTGTTGTCCTGTTCCTTTAACATCTACTATCTCGAAAGTCTTTGCATCCATCCTCAACTTCCGTATCCTCGGACATCTTGAATCTCGCAGTCTTCTCTCTGATCACCAGTATGGCTTCCGTTAGGAGAGGTTCTCTGGTGTTGTTCTTTTCTATCTTACTAATGTCTGGTCATCCTCTCTGAAAAATTTTGGGAAGTCCTATGTATTAGCTCTTCATATATCCAAAGCTTTTGACAGGTTGAGGTATCGGGGTCTCATTTCTAAGCTTCCCTTGTCTGCTTCCCTCCCTCTTTTTGCCCCCTTCTGTGGCCGATCTATATCCATAGTTGTTGATGGATCAGCCTCTACCCCTTTCTCCATCATCAGCGGTATCCCTCAAGGTACTGTCCTGTCTCCTACACTTTTTCTCCTTTTTTGAGAAATTTCCTTTCTTCTACAAAAAAAAGAAAAAAAAGCTCTGATATTCATTTCTCCACTCTTTCAAATCTGCTTCTTCTTCATTCATTCGATCTGCATCTCGTCTCGACATAATTTTCTTAACAAACTCGGATTTGGATTGGATATCTTACAGCTTCCCTCTCTCCTTTGCCGGATCTCTAATTTCACCTCTTGACTCAATGAACAAACATGGCATTACTGCAGCATCCATCCTATCTTGGAAACCATTTGTTATGGAGATAGCTAACTGTGCTTCCAAGAAACTGGGAGTCCTGTTTAGCTGTTGAAATTTCTTTTATTCCGAACAGTCGCTCTATTCATATAAATGATTGATGTCCTTATATGGAGTACTGCTCTCACATCTGGGTTGGTTCTAGCTCTGTATCATTACTTGACAGAGATGAGTCGAAAGCGGTCCGAGTTATCAAGTCTCCCAGGCTAACCTTAAAACGTGACCTATTTACACTACACTGTATGTCAGTTTATTTTCCCTTTTCTACTTGCATTACTTTGGATTTTGCTTCCGAGAACTGGTTACTCGTTTGAACCCATCACTAGCAAGACGTCACATGATTACCATGTGGCTGTTGGCAACTCGAGGGTTGGCCGTTTTGTTAACCGTTTCTATCCCTAAACCTCGAAGCCTTGAAACTCTGTACCCTTTCTAAATAATTATGAACTGGCATTTTAAATGACGGGTTTTTAACTTTCTCCAAATTCGTATCTACTTTCCCTTGTCTTTTCTTATTTCCTTTCATTAACCTCTTCATATTTCAGTTAAGGCCCGGCCTTGATGTTGACTTTTGTCCGGGGGCTCCAACGTAAAGCAAAAAAAAAGTTATCGTCCTCAAGAGGTGAGTTTCTAGAATACCGTCTAAAATAATTTACGGCTGCCTCTTGTAAAGTGCACACTCCACACTACTAGTATGAAAGTCTAAATTAACTTCGGTTATCTTCACACGAAGTTGCTATCTTTACTGCAAGACTGTAAAGCTCTCGGTGTTTCGTCAGACTCGGGTCAAACCTAACGAGTGGCGGCGGTGAAATATACATAAGTAAACAAGAAAAATTTACCTCCTTGAGCAAGACGGACGTGCGACGCTTTAGCATGATGTTAAGACACTTGGGCACGACAGCACGACCCTTGAGCACGATTATACGACCCATGAGCATGATTGTACGACCTGTGATGACGATTCTAAGACTCGTGAGCACGACTGTAAGACCCTTGAGCACGATGGTCGAGATACATGAGCACGACAGTAAAATACCTAAGTACGACGGAACGACCCCCTCGGGTATGTGATAGTCTGGTCATTTTGACCTGATCTTTGAATGTTAGCACAAAAGCCAGGACATCATACCCACTGGACATATCCGTCATGCTCAGGTGGTCATAGTGTCGTGGTGCTCTAAGGTCGTACCATGGTGCTCAAACGGTTAATATAAACTAATTAGAAAGAATGTCTTTACTGCAGATCTTATACATTAAATTTCCAGAAACCTTTCAATTACGTCAGAGTTGAAGCAGTGAATTACGGTTTAAAAGAAAACAAGAACTCTAAAAAAAAAGAAATCTATGATTCTATTTTACTTGGAAATCTTTAGCAACTTAGGGCACCAACGACTAATGTTATGGCACTAAAGTGAACTTGAAAATACGCATGGATCCAATAGCGAGTTGTATTCGAATCTGGAATTCTTTTGCGGTTAGTCTAAAGCCCAATTTATTCAGTTAGAAATGAACCCAAACGAAAAAAAGGGGTGGGGAGGCAAGGGGGTGATAGCTTTCTGGGAATATTCAACATATTCCAGCTAGGAAATTTTTCATGTGACAGGAAATGCTTTAAAATTAGATTATTTGGTCCACTGTTGCTGCTGCTGCCGTTGCTGGTTTCCCAAACACTACTGACTGACGTTTTGATTCCAGTAGCAACACAAACGGTATGTTCCTTGGCTCTTTTTTTCTTTGACTGACATACTGGAGACTTATCATTAAGAACATCACTGTTTCCTGAGTCAGGGAACGTGTTTGAACAGCGGGGTAGGTAGGTGGATGAGGGTACCCTGGTCAGGGAAGGGGTCTCAGTTAAGTTGGTCTTTCGAGTTACAGGGGAAACATAGCCATATTCATCTGTCTGAGGACCATGAATAAGTCACTGAAATCATTTCTTCATATAAAATCTTAATGATTAAAATTTTACAATGTTAGCGTGATATGATTTCGTGTATACTGCATATTAATTTTCTGTGTCCAAATCTCGAGTTACATTTTCCCCTTACACTGACGTAGGTCAGACAGCTTCTATAAGGTTAAAAATATGTCTCGAAAATAGATAATATGCATACTATGACCTTTACCTGGAGTCGATATTAGGGCAACACTAAACCAATTCATAAACAATTTACCGGATGCCCTTGAACACCATGGCACAATCCATCAGCAGAACGGTACGGCCCTTAGGCAGGGCGATGCTACCCTTGAACACGACGATGGAGCTTTTCAGCAGGATGGTAGACCCTATAGTATGATGGCCTGGCCTTTGAACTTAAGATGAAAGGCCAGATCATCATTACTAAGGGTCGCATTGTCGTGCTCAAGTGGTTAATTTCTCCATAAGACTTTATCTACTTTGGGGCTTAATAAATCAACAGGTAATTCTGTACTACAGACAATAAGGCTTGGAAACAAGTCTCCACATCAGTGTTAAGACCTAGTCAAGTATTCTCCATCTCATCAAAGCTCTCAAATCTAGTTAAGAACATTACACTTTAATCACTATTACCTTTAATCATTCTGCAGGAAACTTGTCGATTCTGAAGAACTAATTAATCTGATTAATATCAAATTAATATGATTTGTGTTAAACATGAGAGATACGAGTTACTAGAGGCTTAACTTTCACGTTCTGTTGGGGAATACTTTTCGTCCCCATTACAGACAGGAATTACCTATTAACGTTAAGGGTAAATGTTTGACCCTATGACATGAGCTAACTGTTATGTTTAGAAAAATTGTTTGACCACACTACGAAAGGTAACTGTTACCGTTTAGGGTAACTGTTCGTCCCAATTACAAGAGATAACCGTTCCCGTGGGTTAAGTCGAAAACAGAAGCGGGTTTTCGTGGCTTTAAACCGATCTGTTAGGTTTTATATCTAAATGGCGATTATATATACAGCTGAGCCCGGATTGCGGGCCACTATTGTTTTTAACGGGCAGTTAAACAAGATGACGGACATGAGATACCAAGGCTCCCAGACAGCTTTCGTAAGTGAAGTGTAAGCCTTCTGTGGGAGGGTCTTTAAGAAGGATGACTTGGGTAATTAAGAGATTCAAGGGATAGTTTTCAAGTTCTTGCTGCAATTACGTTTATTGAGCAATCACACGGAATGACTGACACGGAACAACAGACAGACTGACGGGTTACTTAAATGACTCTGAACCCATTACTGGAGGATCTTCAAGAGGATGAATTTTGGTCGTTTTCTTACCACTTGAACACGACGATGCGACCTTGAATTAATTCGGTACGACCCTTTCGTAAGGCGGTGCGACCCTTGAGCACGATGTTGCGAACCTGAAGCAAAACGTTACGACCTTTGAGCAAGGCGGTGCGAC
>JAUUDW010656381.1:0-12456 GCA_032361385.1 Panulirus guttatus | reverse complement strand
TTATCTGAAAAGTTTCCCATGTCAAACTTTCGACCGGGACGTTACCACGCACTCTCTCTCTCTCTCTCTCTCTCTCTCTCTCTCCTCGCCTCCAATCCTGCCTAACCTTCCCATGGCTCCTCCTCGGAAAATGTAATCCTAACAGGAATTAATTTATGCGCCTCTAAGTTCGCTTCCTAACGCTGCCGCGTAATTCTTCCTAGACAAAAGAAAAGTCTTAATATCCAGGGCGGGTTGGGTCTCTTAAGTTAGACATGGAGCCGCTATGCTGAGTTTTGGGAGGGGAAGGAGGAGGAGGGGGGAATATAGTGCCAGACACCAGGCGCCTTGCAGGTGACTCCTAGCGGTAAGGGGAAGGGAGAGGGGTGGATTAAAGGGGAGAGGTGGATAAAACGGGATGGGTGAATTAAGTGGAGAGGTAAATATCAAAGAGCGGGGGAGGATAAAGTGGGGTGAATGAAAGGGGGATGAGAGAATTATGTAGCAGAGAAATTGTGAAAGTTGGGATAGATGCTGTGCAAGATGCCACGTAGGGTACTGGAGGTATAATAAGGGTGCAAAGGATAGACCAGGGAGATCAGGCGGTGAGACAAGATGGTCAGGGAGTGTATAGGGGAGGACAGAGGGTGTAGGTGGTGGCACAGGAGGTGTAAAAAGTAAACAGAGGGTGTAGGTGGAGAGACATCGGGGTGTTGAAAGTATGTAGAGGGAGCAGGTGGTAGAACAAGGATGTAAATACAGAGCGATGGTGGAACAAGGGATGCAGAAGATAGGATTAGGGTGTAGGGAGTAGTATTGCGAGAGAAGGAGGAGGATACAGGGTGCAGATGGAAGAAAAAGGAGTGTAGAAGGCAGGACAGAGAGCGGAAGTGGTGGGACATTAAGTGTAGAAGGATAGCCAGAGGGCGTAAGTAGTGGGAGAGGAAGTGTAGAAGGTAAGACAGAGGGTGTAGGTGATGAGATGTAGGACGAAAGTGGTGGGATAGGAGATGGAGAACGCAAGATATGAAGTGGAAGTGAGACGGGGAGTGTGGAAAGACAGTAAGTGTAGGATGGTTAACAAAATACTGACACTGGTACAGAATGTGGTGAAGGAGAGGCAGAGAATGTAAAAGCTGCAGTAGGGCTTGGATATAAGTAGGGATAGAAAGGTGAGGATCAACAGGATGGTCAATCCATCCCAGTCGAGTAAAGGACGAAGAAAAACGCACAGTAATGCTTACACAGGGCTGTACACATAACGTCATAATGAAAACAAACGTACACAAACAGCATGAAAGATCCAGGAATTAGGAGAGAAAAAGACAACAAGAGAAGTTTAAGTAACCAGAGAAAAAAGGAGTAGACAAACTCATGAGTGGTGAAGATAGCGAGCTCCCACAGAGTTTCCAGAAGCTCACAGCCGCTGACAGCGTTCTCTAAGAAACACAACCTCGAATATTTTCTGTCTTTACCTCAAGCTAGGCAAACTGGAGGTCTCTGATGGGTCCTGCAGAGTGTAATGTGGCGCGCCGTGCAGTACGAGAGAGGTAATGTGGCATGCAGTGCGAAAGGTAATGTGGCGCGGAGCGCGAAAGGTACTGGGATGTGGGGAAAACAGGGTGGTATGGAAACTAACGACATACAGCCAAAGTTTTTTTTTACTTTAACTTTTCGACAAAGGTCTTCCGAGTATCACATGATAAATGGAGATACAGGACGACGTAAACAAGCAGACGTCGGTGGTGCGGCTGAACGCCTCGACGTATTGTTCACTGTGTGGTCCGGCGTCGGCTCGCTGGCTCTGCCCATACTGTCTATTCATTCCCTTTGCCATCAGCACTGACCAGTTGATGAAGCCAGCTTTTATGATACTGGAAATTCCCATGCAAAAGCGGACGACTTCTAGCGTTTTCAGAATCGATTTAATTGCCCCTTCGAGTTACAATCTTGCTTCTTATAGCATCATTATTCAAGGAACTGTTAAAAGATTCACCAAGATCATGAGTATGGGTACCACTTAGTACCGGTGGGATGATGACGTGATAATCGTAACTGGAAGTTAATATGCATAAAAGGAGAAAATTAGACAGAGCAATGAATGCGAGAATACGAATTAAATTTACGGTAGAAAAGGAGGTAGACGACTCAAAGTTCTTCATACAGAGATATGAACAAACGAAAATAACTTCATTTATCATCTGTCCGATTACAATGATAGGACGAAATTGGAACCTTTTCTTTTTCCTATGAAGCCGTAGGAGTTTGCAGCCAAGGGTACCGAGACCAAAAAAAGATATGTGTAACTGAAGCTTTCCTGAAACTAAGCTGACCCAGAGGATGACTCCTAAAGCTTAGAAACAAGGCGAGAAGAAAATGGAGAAGCATAAAGGAAACTGAGAATAGAGCCTCTCAACAGATAATGGAATTATTAGTGATCTTCAGTGCAAAATAAGCTTAATTCATTGCTACATTCCTGCAACAAACAAGCATAAATATTCCTACAAGGCCAGGAAAAAAAAATAGTGAGGTTGCAAGGTGTAAGCATGGAGGACGGGGTAGCAACAAAGACAGTATTAAGTACAAGATTGCATGTGGAGGCTGTCAACAAGCCTATTATGGGGAACCTTGAAGAAGATTGACAAAGAAGAGTAGAACATACGGATGAGTTGAGGAATCAGATAACATCCAGTGCTCTCGTGGTGCACGCGGATGAATGAGGGCACCTGTCGGAATAGAACGAAGCAAAAATATTCCAGGAATTCGGTCTATGAACGCATACGGAAATGCTGGAAGCTGTACACATTAGCATGAAAACTTCCAGTGCAAGGTGTAATGTGGCGTGCAATTCGAAATGTGGCGTACAGCGAAAGATGAAATGTAGCTCGCAATGCGATACGTTATGCGGCATGCAGTATGACAATATGGCGTGCAGTTCAAATCACTGAACGTCCAGTTCATACCGTGTAGTGCAAGACGTTGTGGCGTGCAGTGCAAAACGTATATGCTGCGCATTGCAAGACAATGTGGTGCGCAGCGCAAGACACTGTACTGAGCAGCACAAAACATTGTGGTGTGCAGTGCTACTTGCATGAATTCCCTGATTTCCGTTTTTTATTTTTATTTAGCGTGCTCTGCCCCACACACGCGAAAAGAACCAACGGGCCAGTCATTTCGTTTTCATCAACATAAACAAGAAAGCAAGACATATATTTAGTAATGCATTCTTCGAACTGGCGTGACTACACAGGAGTAAATGGTACGAAGGCCATGAAAACTGCATTTGCTGCGCAGATGAGCCCGTGCTACGAATGTAAACAAAAAAAAAAAGATGTTTATGATGATCATGGTTAATTCAATAATTCTAGACTTCAATATCTTTAAAAATATGAAATAGAACAAAGTACATTTCAAATCTACCATTAATTATTTTCAACTACTATGGAGGTAATGAAGCGAAATTGCGATCAAATAAAAATAATACGCGTACAAATGAATCCCTGCATAGGTGACTGAAACACAATGAATATCTATTTACTTATCTACAAAAGAAAAAGTACAAGTATAGCTTCTGCCAAATGTAAAACATTAAAAACAAATTAATTTCCTTCTGAAATGAACCTTTATTCACAATTTGAAATACATTTCTAAAAGTTCACAAATTGTTCACAACCAGGGTGTACACTATTAACGCAATCCCTGATAACTTTCTTAATTCTAAGTCACGACACACTTAGGTTAATGTGGCCAAACCTCACTATACCAGTCAGTTAAATTTTTCGCACACTTTTACCCTAATTGCTTCTGTCCATAAACTTCTCTACGCATTTACCCTAAACACCCGGACAACTTCGTCACACTCCAAATCCTGCTCCAACACTAACTCCGTGACATATTATTCTGCCTAACCACTCTGGTGTAATTCACTTCTGGATCCCAGCTTGAGTACTTACTCTAACCGACCCTTCCTCGCAACCGCGTGGTCTAGCTACAGCCTGTAATATGCTATGCCGCTCCACAGAACCGGGTAGATCTCACCTGGGACATTATCACTCCCTAGGCGATCCCTTGGCCTTAACGAGGCCGTCTGTGACACAACGTAGCAGGCGAGAGAACCTTTTCTACAGTTCTTGGTATGGTGGTGAGTCCACTCGCTGCCAGCTTCCCTCAGACGACGCCGAGTCAACAACTCGTGACTCCTGTCAAAAATCCAAGATATCCTCACTACCGAGAATTTCCCATGTCGTCGCAACAATCTGTGACTCTCTATGCACCATATACAAACCTTGTTCCATAAACTCAGCAACACACCAGCTTAGATAATGGCAAAATTTCCACCACACGTAATGGAAACAGTGCTGTTGAGGCCACCACGTTCGTATCCCAAGATTACCAACCCGTCGGACAGGCTCACAGCCAACATGCCGCAGGCCTACCAACCTCAACCAGCTAACTTCCCTCACGACAAATATTTCATTCAGTTGAAAATTAGCACTTACAAGTATGGATAACTAAGTGAATAACTTTTCGTATTGCTCGATGGACGGAGAAGTTGACGCAAATTCACGTAAAAATGGAAAGTCAGCAAAAATAGCAAAGATGTGCTACATGACGCCTCCTAAATACATCATCTTTGACCCGCAAGGAAGACAAGGGCACTTCTTTCTCGCCTATCCCAAGGGCTAGGAGGAATTTACAAGATAGAGTAACTGAACTCTAGATTATGCTCCGTCACTTTTACTCTATCCTCTAAACCTCACTCTGCCCTTACGAAGCAAAATTACTCAATACACGGAACCAACAGAATGACCTATCGATTGCTATTGGTTTGGAAATTTAAAAATCGTACACGCATGCTTTGAAATCTGCAACTCGTTGCAGTCTCATCATCCCCCAAAAACACACGATACTATCTCGGTGACCAGCAAACGATCGTTAACGAAAATCAAAACAATAACACACCACAACACATTCCTGGCCCGAGCAGCAGACGACTGCGTAGTGGAAACACGCCCCTCTGGGTTTTCCAGCCGTTAATTTTCGCGAGACAAGCAAGGGCCGGCGATTTAGATTTTCGAGCCTCTGCCTAAAATGCAACTATGCGTATATCATATGTAATTATACCGCGAAGTTTACGATGCACTTTTGCAGCCTAATGTGTTAGTTGCCAGTACAGAATACCTTTTCCTTTATTCCCGGTATCTGTGTTGTACAGCATCACGGATATGTGATATTTTGTAAAGACAGTCTATAAACATTTGAAGTATGTTACCTCTGTATCTGTTGATGATGTGCAGCTGACACGAGCATTTACATCGGTACTTATGTATACCTTCTTCCTTTCCTCAGAGTTCCACCCCGTCCCAGACACATCCGCACTAAACAAAAACAAACTTTCAAATGAGCGGAAGCCGGTTCGAAGTACGTCCGAACAGAGCGGGTTCGAAGTACCAAAGTTATGAATCTTTTTCCACTCAGCATAATGTAAAACTTTCACTCGAATGATTGTTCGAATGTTTCAAACCCTTGTGAATCCTCTGAGCTAGAGAGGCGCATTAGACTCACAGTTAAGCAAATTCGTTTTACTATTTGTTCCATATATCAGCTGGATAACTGTATATCATCTGGATAACTGTATGTAATTCTGACCGTATGTTATATTGACTATATGTCATCTTGATAACCATATGTAATTACCTATTTGCACTGTACGGGGAGGGAGATTTACGATCGTGGGGCCCCATCTCTTCACTGGAAATCATCTTGAAAAACATGTCATCTTGATCGTATGTTATTTTTGACTATGTCGTCTTGGGAACCGTATGTCATCTTGTTTATCGCGGTCATATGATAACCTCATTCTTATATCAATATGTCATCTTGATGTCCTTATATCATCTGTATAACCATACGTCATCTTGATAGCCGAACGTTATTTTAAACCCTTCAGGTTTCTCGACTAAGATGAGCACACTGGAAAACAGACTACGATTGTCGTAAGAGAGAACGAATAAAAATAATCACAAGAGGCGAAGGTAAACGTTGCCACAGCGACGTAAGTGTTGCGCAGTAACTGAAATGATTCTAATCTTGAGAATCCACGGAAATAAAGCAGTCTGGTGGCGAAGCGGACCAGCATTCACTACACTCTGTCTCTCTCTACTCGTCTGTTACTTTTTCTTCCCTTCGCAAACCGTACCCTTCCCGCACCCACCTCTCCCTCTGCCATGTCTTTGGAGTCTGTGCTGCACAAGTGTCATACAGTGACAGAGAACTTGACATCACAAAGAACACCAGTTCATCAACTCATCATTCCTACTTTTTTCCCTCAGTTCCACAGCTCGACTTATATATATTTTCCTTTATTTTTCTCTTCTTCCATTTGTCAGAAGTTTTCTCCTCCGGTTTTTCTTTTTTACTTTGAATTTACCTATATTTTCTGCCTTGTCTTTACCTGAGGATTTTTCTCTTACATTATTTTTGTCTTGATTTGTTTTCCTTGCCTTTTCCTCCTTCCTTCCTTCACTTCCACCGCATAAACACGTCAGATATCGACCCTGTCACCTCTCTTGAGATGCCAGCGGGAGTGACACCTGACCTTGTCTGTGCAAGGATGAGGTCAGTAGTGCCTGGGAAGGTCAGAGATGGTTCTAGCTCTGTTTCCTTACTTGACAGAGTTGAGTCGAAAGCAGTACGACCTATAAACTGTTCCAGGTTAACTTCCAAACTTGACCCCCTTGCCCTACGCCGCAATGTTGGTTCACTTTCCCTTTTCTATAGGTATCACTTTGGCTTTTGCTCCCGAGAGCTGGCTGCTTGTGTGCCCCCACCACTAGCTAGACCACGGAATACTCGGCAAGCTGCTGCATCACATGATTATTGTGTGGCCATCGGGAACTCAAGGGTGTGCCGTTTTGATAACTGCTTCTTTCCCTACGCATCGAAGCTTTGGAACTCTCTACCTTCTCATGTCTTTCCCAATAACTATGACCTGGCTCATTTTAAGAATCAGGTTTTTCACTTTCTCAAAAATTTGTAAATACTTTCCCTGTCTGTTTTCCCCCTTTCTCAATTCTCTCTATCTTTCTTTCAATTAGGGCCCGTCCTTGATGTGGACTTTTGTCCGTGACTGGAGCCTTCAACATAAAAAAAAAAGACATCAATACAGCATTTTCAGGTGTAGAATGCACAAGGCTATTTTGGACAAAAGGTGTATTAAAATATTTAGATTTTGCCTCTTTTTAGACAATGATATCTGTGAAAGGACATAAGAAGCAGTAATAAAACAACATTGCAGTGTTCATTTGAGGCATGTTTAACATACAAAAAAAAATATAAGGCAATTTCAGTTTATTAACCCTTGGAGCAGTAACAGAAGGGAGCTCTAAACCGCCGGGACCTGTTTCTTCAAATTCATTATAATACATCATTTTTAAAGTTGGGTGTCTTTTCAGCATTCACAGTTTCTTAACTCAGCTTATTCCATTCATCTGTAACTCTGATCCAATAAAAAAGTAGGGGAGAGTGGGGTTGGTTGAATCATTTCTGGGTTTCCTCTCATTGTAGCTACGAGGAACCCCAGTACTAGTGAAAAGTGATTATATGTCACTTGGGCCATTTCTCTAGATGATTAAATCCATTTCATAATCATAATCAATCATATCTGGTATCTCTGACATATCATTTATTGGTGGCATTTTGGACAGCTATGGGGTTGGTTGAATCACCTGCAAAAAAATTATACAAGCCAATTTTAAACAACATATAACTTTTTATACAAGATATATTAAATAATTACATGTATAGCACACAACAGAGCACTAAACCAAATAAATTAAAGAAAAGTATCATATCTAAAGGGAAAAAAATCAATAACATTCGACAGAAGTATATCAATAGCAAAAAAATTGTAACTTCTTTCATGACTTGGAATTTATGCTAATTTATTCATCTAAATGGTACTTGTCTGAAAGCAGGTTTGGTATCACAATGAACATAAATAAAAAGCATTCAGCAATTCATTAAAAGAAAATTATGAAAAGCACACAGAAAATACATATATACATTGCAGCAATCTATCAAGTAGGCACTCCCTAATGCAAAAAGCACCACTAATTTTGCATAACTCATTCAGGCATCAAACTCTGTGTAAATTAATTTCCCATCTTCTGAACAATATTCATGGGACCATTCATCACATCCTTCTACCATGCCCTTAACCCAGTCCTCTTTATCAGCACTGTTGCAGATGTGCTCCCCACACTGATCACAGAATAGTGACCATTCTTCAGTACCAGCAGACACCTCTGTGGTTGCTTTGGGTTTATTATCTCACTGCTGCTTTACTCCCTTGTTATTCTTCTTAGGTTACCTCTCTGCTTTGGTAGCTAATTTCTCTTTTCTCTTTTTGATGGCATTCTTCTCAGGAGTGTCGGTTAATATTACCAATTTTGATTATTTCTTCCCTGCTTTCCTCTTGTTCCTCTGGCAGGGGCCTTTGGTAATGGTCACATAAGTTCAGAACTAAATTCCTGGGCAGGAGATTCAACAATCTGTGGGAAAGCGAATGACAGCTTCGTCCTACATGAAGTAGAGGATGATGGTTCCTCTTTATCGCTGATGTCCACTGGTTCAGGTTGTGACTGTGTTGTAGTGGCGTCTCTGTGGTTTGAGAGGACTCAGGTGCCTCAGCAGAGCAAGATAACAAGGGTGCATTTTCAGCATCAGTGTTAGCTTTTGATGGATATGGCTGGTCAGTTGAGTCTGCAGGAGCATACTCATAATCTTCAAATATGTTCCTAGCCCAGGGGCAGACACCGCACTTCTTGAAGACACCAATGATGTTTGCTGGGGTATTGGCCTTTTTGAGGGCCGTGATTACCAGGCCAGGTATGTCATGAACTGTTATCCTCTGGCCTGGATGGTTCCTTATCCAGGAGGCTTGGCCTGCTACCAAGTAAGTCTTGACAGGCCCATACACTGACCTGTCCAGGGGCTGTAATTTATGGATTGGGTCTTAAAAATAATCAGGCCTGACATATATCCAACTAATTATGAATCAAAGGTTTCATATTTGAAAAAAAATAAAACAAATTCTAAATGATGTATGAAAATAAGGTTGATTAAACAGTTCCATCCACTCAGTCCTATGACCTAGGCCCAATCTGCAGCGGGGTTGGCTGAATCAGCTGATGCAACCAACCCCAGCGGGCCAAGTCTTAGTATTTTGGTTAAAAGCTAGCACGTGGTAGTTTCTGTCATATCACAACCAAGCTGATCTATCCTCATCTATCCACTTTAAAAATAATGCTTAGATAATACATGAATTCTGAACTTTATGACCATTAACTGAAAATTAAAGAAAATGAGCCAAAGTTACATACCGGTCTAAAATAGGTGGTTATTTGGAAAAATGTACTGTTAGGTCTTTGATTCAATTGCTTTCTTTTAGAACTGACACAGCATCGACTGATTCAACCAACCTGGCTCTCCCCATCTTTATCAGGTGTACTGCATTTTAGAGATGAATTAAATGTCACGTAAAAGATAACGATTAATGTTTTTGTCTCAAACAAAACTTAGTAGAAATTACATTTAGCGAACGAATTTGTAACAAAGAATGAACTTAACTGGAAGAATTAAATGTTGGCATTTAATGAGTGGAGCTGAATGAAAGATTTAAGAGGACTGAGTTTAAGTGATAAAGTCTACAGAATATTTTCAATGACAGTATTTAAAGTGCATTATTGAAATTAGGTATTAAATGGGTAATTTTGGTTGGAGTGTTGGAGGACAATGTTGGAAGATGGGCGTTTGTTTACGGCGCACAGGGAAGATGATATGGAAATTTGGGACGATGGCAGTGTTTGATGAAGGAACAATAGAATATAACTGCTTCATACGGGTTTATATGACGATTGGATGATGGAGCTGCACAACGGTTTAAATGAAGGCATCTAAACAACGGCTGATTAAATGTTACGAGAAAGTGTCTCGTTATGTTAGGGTTTCGATAAGGGTTGTAAAATGAAGTTTTAAGACCAGATCTAAGTAGAATTTACGATACTGAAATAATTTTAAGTAAGAGGGTTTAAAATGAGGTTGAGCCAGTTCGGTTGGCACCTTCGGCACCGGTGTTTCGGACCGATTTGTTAATACCGATCTCTCGAGCCCGCAACGGTGTTTTAAAGGTAAATATGGTGGGTTTTCCCTTATGATGGCGTTGTTCACTTTTATGTAAACAATACGGATCATTTTAGGCGAGTCGAAATCTTCGGAACTGGGTGTTCCAGAACATTTTATCACAAGAAAGAGGGGGGTTTTGGCCGAAACAGCCAAATAACAGTGAAAAAAAATCAATTTTGAGCTTAAGGATACGTAAGTTTTCATGTGTTTCTAATGTTGACGTGCCGTTAAGGCTTCTGGAAAATACATAATACATGATATTTACGAGAGTGATCCCACCCCCATCAGCAATTGATGATGCATAGCATAACTCATATACAGAAAACATTTTTTTTTATGTCGAAGGCTCCAGTCACGGACAAAAGTCCACATCAGGGCCGGGCCCTAATTGAAATTGAGAATTAAGAAACGGGAAAAAAACAGGGAAAGTATTTACGAATTTCTGCTTTCATCATAAACATATTCATTCCAAAAGTACTCGGTTTATGTTGAGAAAAATAAAAGTGAAGGATACACAAAAAATAATTTGATCATTTCTAAGGAAAAATAAATTTTACCATTTTCACCCCAGTACTAAATAGACTGTCCGTGACTGAGAGAAAAACAATAGCCCTCGTAGTCACACAAAATAAAAAAGAAAGAAGAGAAATTACAATACGTCAACAATCTGAATAATGACGGTAGTGATCACACCACAAACAAGTAAATAAGAGATTAAGAAAATGGCAGGCGTACGTGCGACATTGCAAGGGATTCATTCCTCTTGCACACGTCAAGAGAGTCGCGAAATCCAAGACACGTAGACCAGATCCTTGACGGGATTGTCGTCCGAAAGATCCTGATACGATTCAAAGTTTTATGGCTAAGTGTACGTAGACCAAACGCTTCTAGTGTGGGTGCAGGGTCACTGAGCAGGGTGAGGGTAGGTAGGTGGAGAAAAGCATGCTTGCAAAGGAATCTTCCTCATACCATTGGTTGAGGGAAATCCGTTGCAACCCTCGAAAAGGATACAAGATTCAGATAAGTTGATGAAAAAAGCGGCCTATACATGAGGATCAAAATAATAACATCCTCCAGGATATCTTACATGCTCGACACAAATGACAAGCACAAATCTGTGATGAGGAGAGTTTTATTTTTCTGATGTGGATGATCAGCAGCTGGCTGACTTAGACGTTTTATATATAAAAGCAAAGAGAAGTTTTTATCAAGGGTGTAAGGCATGTGTACGAGTAGGAAAAGAGGAGAGTGGTTGGTTCCCAGTGAAGGTCAGTCTGCAGCAGGGGTGTGTGATGTCCCCATGGTTGTTTAATATGTTTATGGATTGGGAGGTTAGGAAGGTAAATGCAAGGGTTTTGGAGAGAGGGGTGAGCATGCAGTCTGTTGGGGATGAGAGGGCCTTGGAAGTAAGTCAGTTGCTGTTTGCCGGTGATACAGCACTGGTGGCTGATTTGTGTGAGAAACTGCAAAAGTTGGTGAATGAGTTTGGATATGTGTGTGAAAGGAGAAAGTTGAGAGTAAATGTGAATAAGAGAAAAGTTATTAGGTTCAGGAGGGTTGAGGGAAAAGTTAGTTGGGATGTGAATTTGAATGGAGAAATATTGGAGGAAGTGAAATGTTCTAGATACCTGGGAGTGGACTTGACAGCAAATGAAACCATGAAGGTGGAAGCAAATCATAGGGTGGAGGAGGGGGCAAAGGTTTTGGGAGTGATGAAGAATGCGCAGAAAGAGCAAGTGCTACCTCGGAGAGCAAAAATGGGTATGTCTGAAGGAAAAGTATTTCCTGCAGTATTATATGGTTGCGAGGCATGGGCTGTAGATAGAGTTGTATGGAGGAGGGAGGATGTGTTGGAAATGAATGTTTAAAGACAATATGTTGTGTGAGATTGTTTGATTGAGTAACTAATGTAATGGTAAGAGAGATGTGTGGTAATAAAAAGAGTGTGGTTGAGAGAGAAGAAGAGGGTGTGTTGAGGTTGTTTAGACATATGGAACGAAAGAGTGAGGAAAGGTTGACAAATAGGATATATGTGATGGAGGTGAAGGGAACAAGAAGCGGGAGACCAAATTGGAGGTGGAAGAATGGAGTGAAAGGGATTCTGAGCGGTTGGGGCCTGAACATGCAGGAGGGTGCAAGGCGTGTACAGAATAGAATGAAATGGAACAATGTGGTATACTAGGGTCAACGTGCTGTCAATGGGCTGAACCAGGGCATGTGAAACGTCTGGGGTACACCACGGAAGAAGGTCTGTGGGGCCTGGATGTGGATAGGGAGCTGTGGTTTCGGTGC
>JAUUDW010656370.1:0-10491 GCA_032361385.1 Panulirus guttatus | reverse complement strand
GGGGTGAAGTCATTTGTTATCCAGTGATATATTTGGATGTTATCCCTAGGGATAGGGGAGAAAGAACACTTCCCACATATTCCCTGCATGTCATAGAAGGTGACTGAAAGAGGCAGGAGTGGGGTGCTGGAAATCCTCCCTTCCAGTTTTACTTTTCCAAAAGAAGGAAAAGAGAAGGGAGCCAAGTGAGGAGTTTTCCTGTTAGGGCTCAGTCATCTTTTATGGAATGCTACCTCGCTAATGCAGACAATGGCGAATATGTATGAAAAAAGTTATTTTGGTGTATGCTGGTTGTATGTATATCTGTTATCAAACTCTGCCTTCTTATGGTTGTACTGTGAGTGAAAAGTCACCTTTGATGAGGCTGTATCATCAGAGTACAATCTTGTCGAAGAACTTTTCACTCCAAAGGTTCATCCTTTCCCTGCAACTGTTGTAGTTAGGTATTTCATATTTGTTTGCCGTTTCCTATATAGTGAGGTAGTGCCAGGAACAGATAAAGAACAGCCCTAATTTTCTTGCATCTAAGCCCTAGCTTTTATGTATATTGTGCTGAAACCAGAGCCCCCATCTACAATAAAGCCCCAAAGATCTTTCTGTAGTTCCCCTACATGCTTCCTAATACCCTGAACTGGCTCAGTGACAGCACGTTGCTCCCTTTATGCCATATTTGTTTCAATATGCTGTATTCTATTCATGCCTCATACCCTTCTGCAAGTTAAGGCCCATATCACTCAAAGTATCTTTCACTCCATCCTTCCACCTCTTCAGTGACCCCCTTCTCCTTGTTCCCTCCTATTTTGATATGTATACCCTCTTAGTTGGCTTCTCCTTTCTCATCCTTTGCATATGTCTGAATTATTTTAGCACACTGCCTTGAACTCGCTTACATACTATTCTTACTACCATTCCTCTCTCTTTATCACTTCTTATTTGATCAGCTTTCCTGTCACCACATATTTAATTTCTGACACATTCATACTCTTCCATACTTTTAAATCTAGATCTCATTCCTTGCCTCCATACAGCATCATCCTCACAGGCAAAGACAACTCTTGCCACACACTCCTCAGTGCTCCCAGAACCTTGGCTCCCATCTTATCAATTCACTGCCATATCCACTCCCAAGTTTCTGAAACACTCCAGTTCCTCTAGGTTCTCTCTATTGAAACTCACACTCTAGCAGACTTGTTTTTCCCCCCACTGCTAAACGTATTGACCTAAATTTATGCACATTTACTTTCATTTTTTTTTTTTCATTTTCTCCTTTCAAACACTCTCCCAAACTCAGAAATCATCTGCTCCAGTTTCCCATTTGATATGGCCACCAGCTAATGTCATCAGCAAACTTCAACAGACTCACCCCTCAATCACCCCCACCACCAACAGACTGCAGACCCATCCCTCTTTGCTAGATCCTTGTATATATCTCCCTTACCATCCCATCCATAAACAGATTAATCAGCCATAGTAACAACACACACCCCTGGCACAGACCCATCTCCATCTGGAACCACTCACCCTCCTCTCCTACTTGCACACATTCCGAATTCTTTATAAAAACACCTCATTGCTTGTAGGAGCTTGCAAGCCACACCAAATATTCTTAAAAGTTTCCACAGAACATTTCTATCAACCCCCTCATATGCTTTTTTTCAGATCAAAACATTACTCATTCAAATCTGTCTGTTTCACTAAGTATTTCTCACACCAAAGCAGGCACCTGATCCACACATTCTCTGCCTTTCATGTAGGAAATATTGAACACGTATGAAAGAAAGAGGTAAGATGCTGTACTCACTTTCTGCCCCAAGAGTCCTGTGCTTAAGAAGCTGGCCACATCAACTGGTTGGGACCATTGGTCATAAATTGTAGTGATATTGTGTGTACATCTCTAAGGGGAGAGAGTGGGGCTAATGGGCATGAAATGTTCAGTGTCTTCATTGTGTTAGTTCTATCATGGGCATGAAGGGTCTCAGAATAAGTTGAACTGATGTTTGTAGTGCTGTATGGATGTTTGAAATCCTGAGCATTTATGGGAGAGTGTGACTCTTGAATGTCTGGAGAGTGTGGCTTCAGATGGGTGTATGTATGGTGGGATAGTGCTTAAAACTGAGTTGGTAGGGCAGTTGTGTAGTGCTTTTTGGATGATTTCAGAGCACTGGTACGTGTATTGTCAGTGTTGTACTTGCTGGGGTGGAGAGATCTATGAGTAGAGTTTGCTGAAATGTAAGGAAGGGGTAATAATGATATTTCTGTTGATGGGTGGATGGTTAGTTATGTAATGGTTTAGATGGGATGGATCTCGTGCTGGTGCAAAGAAATGAATGCTAAGCACATTGAGGTGGGATTGTAATGGGAGAATCTTAGTTTCATTTTGTAGGTGTTTAGTATTTGTCATTGCTGAGCAGTCAGTGATTGTTTTGAGATATCTATTTCATGTCATTTGCAGCTTTGTTATACTTACTTTTAAGGGGATACATGACCAGGCAGCTGAGGTGTACCTTTGGATTGAGCATATAAATTGTTTGTAGAGGGTGCTAAGGGATTCTTTTTCTTGTCCAAATCTTCTACCGGTTTGTGTTCTGAGAGCATTTGGTTTGCGTGTTCTTTTTTTTTTTTTTTTTTTTTTTTTTTTTTTGTTGGGAGTGTCATGATCATCACTATGTCTAAAATAGTTGATGTTTTGTTCACTGGGAGTGATTACAAGGTGACTGAAGGGGTATGGGATGGATTCATGTCTGTATTGGGTTAAAAGAGATTGAAGACTTCTGTGGGTTAGCCATTGTTCCAATTGTGTAATGTATTTCTACATGTTTGATGTTGACACTGTGGTGTTAGGGTGTTTTGATGTGATTGTGAGGTCAGTTGCATATGACAGAACTTCCTTGTTAAGGTTTGCCTGAGATAATGGGAGGTTGAGTAGGAAGGAATTGAAGAGAGTAGACAGACAACTGCTCCTTGGAGAACTTTATTGTAGAATTGTAGTGTTTTAAAGGTGGAGCCATTGTGAGTGACTCTGGCATGGCAGCCAGCTGTGAAATTGTCCAGTCACTTTTTACCATTGTTGTGGAGGGTGGTGTCAAGAATATTTTGTTTGGATTTGAGTCAGGAACAGTATCAGATGCTTTGTTGACATCTATTGCAACTAGTACTGTGCAGGGAGGGGAGTTGTGGTTGGATGAATCCATCTCGGATAAGCTGTGAGCTCGGAGTGTTGTGTGGAGGTACAGTGTTTGGGTCTGAAGCCATGCTGTTTGGGTGAGAGTGGGATGTTTTGTTTGATTCTGTTGTGCAATATTTTTTCAGTTTGGATACTAAGAATATAAGTGGTATAAGGTTGTAAGAGGAGGGGATTTAGGTTGTTTAGAGGGTTTAGGATTGGTATTATGTTGTCATATTTCCAAATGTTAGGGGTTTTATTGTGTAACCAGGAGTAGTTGAAGATATCTGAGTGCTTGGATAGCAAGAGGGCCATTGTGTTTTATGAGAAAGTTTGATATGTTGTTAGGGCATGTTTCAGGACAGTTAAAGTCTTTAAGGTTTTAATGGGATTGCTTGCTTCAGTAGGAGTGAAAGATAGTTGGTCATTTGTTTCTTGATGGTTTTTTGTAGGTGTTTCAAAACTTCCCTATTAGAGTTAAAGTTGGTTTGAGGCTGATTTTTGAGTAGTGTATCATGAGTATGTTTGTGTGTTTTTTGGGAGAAGGGATTTCATTGGAATGGGTCAGTTGTGCTTCATCAATGGAGGCTGGGCTGGTGCAAGAAGAGTGGATTTTTTTTCATGTGCACCAGAGTTGGTTGCTGCAGGTCATGTGATTGACTGTGTTAAGGAAGGAACGCCAATTTTCAGTATGTCTCTCAGTGATTGGGTGAGTGATGTTTGGAGTTTGGATTTTTTTCTGATTTCTGCTGATGGAGAGTGATTGTGTCTGAGTTGATTTCTTTTCAATATGAAGTGTGTAATCATGTGGAGAGAAATCTGGGTTGTATTTTTTCTGTGCTCTTGTGTTATGTGCTTTTTGCTAGCTTGGATGTAGATGTTGATGAAGTATGAGGCTGGATGTGATGAAAAATCATCCATATTGATGTTATGGAGCTTTCTGTATCCCAAATGAATGTTGGCCAGTCTGCTTTCTTCTAGTTTCTGTAGGCTTTTTTTTTTTGTAGTTGTGTTGACTGATTGGGATGGATGGAATGGTATCAGAATGGACAAGTGGTCAGAGGACAGTTCATGTAGCATGCTCTAGTTGGTCCTTGCATGTAGTTTTGGAGAGCAGAATGTGATCTCTGGTGAGGCTGGTAACAAGGGGTGGTGGGTTATGATTCTGGTTGGTTTATTGGATAGGTTGAGGATATTGAGAGGTTGCTGTTGGTTAATGAGGAGTTCACTTCAGGGGGTAGGGATATGAGTGTTAGCCAAGTGAAATGTTGTGTGGGGAAATCTCCATAGGTAGGTGTTAAGTTTGCTGGTGAGGTTCTGCAATTGGGTAGTATATCCTTAGGGCATGTGGAGGGGTATGTAAATATTGATTATGTCTTAGTTGTAACTGTGAAGTTTTATTTTTATGGTTTATATTTCTAAAGTGATGTCATTGTTTGTGAACTGCGTTTTAGTGTCATTGTAAAGGCAGAATGTATGAAAAATTATACAGATACCTGAGGATAGCACAGGGCTATACTTCTATGGGTTCAGACAGGGAGAACAGTAGTAAATGCATTGCCAGGCTTTACCAGTCTATGATGAATAAAGCATGAAATATGGACATTTTGACCCTACTTTGTGGTAATTTTGAATATGCTAGACAAAATTTTTTGAAAGTTTTCAGGTGTTAAGCACAGATTTTCAAATCGAGACCTGTGGAATATATTTTATACCTGTTTGTCTTTCCAGCCACAGTAACATACTATCAAGAACATGGGGCTGACCTTTTAGGAAAAAGTCTTCTCTTAGCTATCTCATTTGTTTTGACTTCTCATAAGTGAATAAGTGATAATACAGGAGCGGAGGATTTCCAGCCTTCTACTTATGTCCGTCTTAGATACCTCCTATGACACATAGGAGATACATACATTCTTCCTTATTCTCTGGGATGTTAGAAAATAGAATTGTGAAATATTTAAAACTTCATATTACAGTTTTCCTAAGCATTGTGTTTGTAGCTTTGTTTAGCCAAATGTCATCATTAGCCCAATGATTAAAGGAATTAAGCCTTAAAGATTATAGGGACCTGCTTTCCAGAGGAATATAAATTTATGAGGTGTTCTGATTTGTTGCCAAGATGTTCGCACAGTTTTAGATTTCATGAATGTTACTAATTATGGTATTTTTCAGTATTTTCAGCGAGATTTGCCTTCAAAGTTTGAAGCAGATCCTGAAGGCTACTTTTCACTAGCATACTCTCTACGTTATAACATTAAGAAGATGAAGAAAATGGAAAAGGAATACACTGCAATGAAAACGAAAGAACAGGAAGAGTTAGTGGAACTAAAAGTAAGTAGTTTTAACAGAATTTTGTTGAATTAGTGATATAGTATAGATATTTTCAAGTCTCAAGAATGATTAACTTTGTTTTGTAGTCTTGAAAGATAATGCTCAGGTATTAAGAATATGCCCTTTTATATATTTTCTTTAAGTTCCTACTTTCAGTTGGCTGCTGTTGGTGGTGTGTCACACAGTTTCCAATTCCATCTTATCTCACAAAGATATGATTTCCCATGTTTATTCCTTTCATCACCTTTACTTTTGCATAACTTTATACTCTTCACACTTAACTCATGAAGTCAACCTACATTTATTTCATGTACATTTCCAGAAAGAGGAGGTGATGTTGATTAAGCTTAGAAAAGAGGCTTGTTTGCAGGGATACCAAAAAGAGATTGAGTGAAGAGTGGCAATGTGTGAGAGATAAAGAAACAAAATTGAGGAGAAGATATTTAAAGAAACAGTGCTTGCATGTGCACATAAAGGTGTGGCATGGGGAAAGTGAAATATGGGAGTATGAGAAATGGCAGTGAGAGGTAGGATGAGGAAGTTATTCTTTATTGAAAGAGAAAAAGGTGTATGGGGAAGGATTGGGAATGAACGGAAAGGGTAGAACAGAAAGTGACGGGGTAATGAGAGGGATACAAGAGCTGAAAAAGGGGCTAATGAGAAACTGGTGAATTTTAAAGGGAATACCAAAGGCAATGGAAGGACTTGAGTGATGTGAAGAGAACATGATAACTGATGGGGTTGAGAGTGAGAAGAGCAGTTGGGGAATTGGTAACAGGCGAAGAAGAATTACAAAAGAGATGGAGTAAGTATTTTCCAAGATTGTTGAGTGCTTTGGATGATAGGGTGGTGGATGCAGTATATATGGGACAAAGTGTCAAGCAGAGTAAAAGAGTCGTGCTGACTGGTATGGTGAGAAAAGGGGAAGTAGTGAAACCTTTGCAGTTAATCATTTGCATAGCAAAAGTTTATCATCAGAAAATAATGAGTACAGTATTAGTTAGTAGGCTGTTGACAGTAGCCACCCATGGTGGGATTACTGTTCTGACTGAGGAACCATCTTATACTCTCCATGTTAGGATTGCTGGTCTTACTTTGTCTCATCAGAACAGGACTACCGGTTTAGTCCAGCCATTTTCTCTTTACAAGCACCATTCAACTAATCAGACCTTGCTTATTTTCTTTGCATAAATACTTTTGCTAAATTGTGTCTACTCAAACATTTTTAAGTATCATCATGATATAGTCCAACAGATCTATGGCCCGTAGTACCTGACATCATAGGGTGCTAATAATCTCCAGGTTCCTGCCTGGCTCTACTGTCAATGAGAGGGAGGGCTCAGACAGTAGTAGTACTATTCCCTACCACGACCTTTCCCTCTCTGTTAGATCTTCCTCTTTTTCTAGTCACTATTCCAACATTCTTGGTCTCTCTAGTAACCTTTCATCTCTTTAACACCGTCTGTCTAATACTTCCTGTATCAAACTTTCCTCTGAGATATATTAGTCTAATGGTGTTCTCACCAGTTCCTTTTTTGTATCCAACTAGAATCTTCAATCATGATTCCTGTTCAAAAGCGATGTTTGTGCTTATTTCCACAACAACACACCTGTTGCATGCCTCAAGGACCTTGAGTCCCAGAACTTTGTTGTTGTGTGGATCAAGGTCTGTCTGCCAACTACCACACTTTTCTTCTGTTTTGCCTGTTGTTCACCTAATACTACAAATTTTATATCTTTCTTTGACTATCTGAATTCCTATCATGAGACTGTATCCTCTTCTCACCTGCTAGTTGAGATCCTCTACATAGGGAATTTCAATGTTCACCATAGGGAGTAGTTGAATTCATCCCATATAGATGTTAAGGTAATGGAAGCCTTCATGTTCTCCATTCTTAGTGATCTAGAACAAACAATCACACTCCCTACCCATATTCTTGACCGCTGTGACCACTCTCCTAATATTCTGGATCTGTTTTTTATTTCACATCCATCCTGCTCTAACTACACAATCTTGCCCCCAATTAATTCATCTGATCACACTCCCATAAATGTTTCTATTCTAACAGCACCTCCCTCTCTGGTAGCCCCTTCTTAACATAGTTATTGACACCTCAACAAAGCTGACTTGAATAACATATGAAAATTCTTTTCTGACTTTCCTTGGGTAAATTACTGTCTCTTACGTGGTGATGCTTTTGGCTCCGCTAAAAACATAGAGATTATTGTTGTAGGAATGGAAACATTTATCCCCAGTTCCTCCAAGGCTTCTTCTACATCTGATCCATGGTTCAACCAATCCTGTTCTAAGGCCATTCAGATAAGGGATTGGGCATATCGAGCTTGGAAAAACTCACTTCACTACCCATAATCATTGCAAGTATTGTATCTGTGAGGCAAAGCATTCCTTTATTCAAAGTAAGTGCAGTAAACTCTCTTTGTCATCCACTAATAGGTCTCTAGCTAAGGAAATTGCTAACATCTTCTGTCGCTCTACCTTTCCTTCACTTCTCCATCCTGATGGTACTATAGCTATTTCTCTCTTGTAAACAAAGCACTTGTATTTGGTTCCTGTTTCTCCTGAAACTCTACCATGGATGACTAATGTTTGTTTACCCTCTGATGCTCCTCTTACTAATCCTATGCCATTCCTCATAATCTCCTTTCAGACTGTCCAAAAAGCACTTCTCACTTTGGACACAAGCAAGGCTTATGGTCCTGATGGCATTCATCCCCTTGTACTGAAAGATTATGTCTATGGTCGGGACTTGTGCCTGTGCTTGCTTATCTGCTCCGTTTCTGTTTAAAAACCAAAACTTTTTCTTCTTGGAAGCATGAGTTGGTACATCCTATCCCTAAGATGGGCAACCGTTCCAACCCCTCATACTAGCATCCTGTTGCTTTGATATCTACCATTTCCAAAGCCTTTGAAGCCCTCCTCAACTCCCATATCCTTAAACATCTTAAAGCTCACATTCTTCTTTATGATCACCAGTATGGCTTCCGTAAAGCGAGATCCACTGGTGATATTCTTTCCTTTCTTACTAATGTCTTGTCATCATCTCTGAAATATTTTGGGGAGTCTATTGTAGTTGCCCTTAACATATCCAAATCTTTTGACAGGGTTTGACATCAGGGTTTTATCTCTTGGCTCCCATCTTTTAGCTTTCCTCCCTCGCTTTGCACCCTCTTATTTAGTTTCTTCTCCAGCCAATCTGTCTCAGTGGTTGTTGATGGATCAGCTTTCCTCCCTTTCTTTATCAACAGTAGTGTCCCTCAGGGTTCAGTCCTATCCCCTGTACTTTTTCTCCTTTTTATCAGTGATTTTCTCTCTTCCACAACTAACCAAATGCACTCATATGCTCACGACTTAACACTACAATCCTCCACATCCTTCAGTTCTGCTCCTTCTCTCTCACATGATCTGCATCTCGTCTTGATACAACTTCCTCAATAAACCCAGACTTGGACAAGATATCTCAGTGGGGTAGACAAAATCTTGTTAAGCTTAATGCCTCAAAGACCCATCTCTTTATGGAAAACTCTTCACAACTTTCCTCTCTCCTTTGATGGATCTGCAATTCCACCTGTCGACTCAGTGAACATACTTGGGATTACTGTAACATCCACTCTTTCTTGGAAACCCTAAATTATGGAAATACATAAGTCTTCCTCTTAGAAACTGGGAGTCCTGTTTAGACGTCAAAATTCTTATTTTATGAACAGTTACTCCGTTTATACAAAGGATTGATCTGTCCCTGTATAGAGCACTGCTCTCACATCTGGGATGGTTCTATATCTGCATCATGACTTGGCAGAATTGAGTCAAAAGTGATCCGCCTCATAAACTCTCCGAGACTAACTTCTATACTTGACCCACTTGCCCTACGTCGCAATGTTGGTTCACTCTCCCTTTTCTTAGGTATTACTTTGGTTTTTGCTCCCGAGAGGTGGCTGCTTTTGTTCCCCCACCACTAGGTAGACTAAGCAGTACTTGACAAGGTGCTCTTCATATGATTACTGTGTGGCCATTTGTAACTCACGGGTGGGCTGTTTTAATAACTTTCTTTCCCTTCACCACGAAACTTTAGAACTCTCTACCCTCTCATGTCTTTCCCAATAACTATGGCCGAGCACATTTTAAAAGACAGGCTTTTTACTTCCTCCAAAATTCGTAAATGCTTTCCCTTGTCTCATCTTTTCCCCTTTTGTAATCCATTCAATCTCTCAAATAAGGCCTGGCCTTGATGTGGACTTTAGTCCCTGACTAGAGCCTCCAACGTAAAACAAAAGAAAATAGTGTTTTGTTTTCCTGCATCACGTTTAGTAGTGATAATTAGGATGTCACATGTCATTTGAGATGGTGTTATTTTCCCCTGCATAATGATTATGAGGTTTTTGAGATAAATGGCGCCAAAAGAATTATTAGGCCCAGCCATTGTAAATAAGTAATTGATAGCTTAACATTTTTTAACATTGGTTCACCTTAGGATTATTTTATCTCTTGTAAGGTTTTTGCTCACTTTCGAGTTACTACCTAATCAGGTAGCTCATGATAAATGAAACCTTGAGCTTCCAGTGTATTGTGAACATCTCATCAAAATAAGATTTCTCTACATCCATGGTTCATCATTGGGGATGTGAGAGGAATATTAGTCATCCTCATTTCCATACTTCATACTTCGGCAGATAAAACCCTTGTAGAACTGTGCTTTAGAAAACAGGATGTTCATACATATTCGCCTTTTCCCTTGTTAACAAGGTAGCGTCAAGAACAGATGACTGAGCCTCAGAGGGAAAAATTCTCTCTTGGCCCGTGTCTCTGCTCCTTCTTTTGGAAAAACAAAGCAGAAGGGGAGGATTTCCATCTCCCGGTCCAACGTCTTTTAGTCGCATTCTACAACATGCAGGGAATATGTGGGAAGTATTCTTTCTCCCCTGTCCCTGGGGATATTATTATTATTTTTTCTATTATTTTGATCGCTGTTCCCCATGTC
>JAUUDW010656359.1:0-10491 GCA_032361385.1 Panulirus guttatus | reverse complement strand
GTTCCCACCCACTCCCCTTGTTTCATTTACTCTTACTTTTTGCCATTCTACACTCAATCTCTCCTGGTATTTCTTCACACGCCTCATTTTCAAGCTCACTTACTCTCAGCATTCTCTTCTCACCGACATCGTTTCCTATTTTCCGAAAACCTCAACAAACATTCACCCTCGCCTCTACAAGACAGAGATCAGACATCCCACCAGTTGTCAGTCTCAGCACATTTACATCCAAAAGTCTCTCTTTTATACATATATAATGTTTTCCTGAACTCTTGATAGGTGGAAAAGCGTGCACTGGATAGAATGAATAACATGAAGCGATGATAATGAATCCTGGAGTGGCCTGTGGGAACTGGTTGTGGATGGTGGACTCAAGTTTCGGTGCATTATACGTACTTGACAGCGAGAGTGTAGATATGTCTGCACATAAGACCAGTGTTCGTTCCTTCCACGTTGGTAAGTTCCTCGGAGAGGGAACGCAAGTCGATAAAGCCATCTGCATTCTCTTGCTGGGCCGCGGTGTTGTAGGTTCTGCAAGAGAATGCTGGCTGGCCTCTCGTCCCTAGTTGTTTCGATTTACCCGGAGCCAGTGACAATGAGGTAGTGAGATGCATTCTTCACTCAAATCCCAGCATCTCTGAACCAACCAGTGTAAAGAGGTATTTTGATCTTCAGGATTCATATCTTGTCCTCTTCAGCTGCTGCAAGGCGGTCTCAAACCATTATTTTTTCCTTCTCCAAATAAGTATAAGCCAAGTTGAAAACACAAGTGTATTCCTACACCAACTGCTGCCTGTCCCTCTTCCAGGAATATGATATTTGCACACCGTCAGGCTGCTGGACACTTCCATCAGGCAGGAGGAGCTCGGGGTTGTCTCACCACGAGAGAACTGGCGGAAGTAAGACTTTTCGAAACGGTCGGTGATCTCCCTGTGCTTTGCGTACCGTCCAGCAAAACTCTTGCAATTCAGTGCATGTCGGCCATACTGGTCAGCCGCTTCTCTGCCGCAGATACAATGGCACTCAGAGGAGAAAGAAGCGGCAAGGCGGAGGGCTACATCAATGCGCAGGGCATTTGGGTTCAGGGAAGAACGCCAAGGGAAGAGTTTGGAACGGCAAATAAAAAAGTCCCTTGAGTGTGGGGAAACCTTAAGTAAGGAGTCCCTGAGTGTGGGGGGGATCTTATAGCTTATAGGTCGGCTAGTATGGAAGACGTTTGGTCCAGTGTGGTTGAGGCTGTGCTCTCCACGAAAGAGATTTTACCCCAGCTGCTCTGCTTGCTGGTCCACGGAGAAGTGGGTCTGGAAGAATCATCCTCACAAGCTCTTCTCAAGACCTGGCTGCAGTGATGAAATCGGGATTGTATTCGCTTACAGGGCTACGCTAGCCTCCTGGACGCATTTCAGACACCAGGTGGCTGGAGGCTACAGCGAAAGACAAGAAAGCTGGAATGTCAATCTGGGAGGCAGGAAGCGCGGGTCCCTGTACCAGCCTACCCTAAAGGGAGGCTTGCCTGTTTCCACTGGGGAGTCGTATAAACCGAGGCTCAAAGATCTCGTACCTTGCCGTCTGTATTTTGTCAAAGTCTCCGAATGTGTCACTGCTGGAAGACGGACTGATGTATATTTGTGTATACAAGAAACAGTGATCAAGTATAATAAAATAATAGAAATGTAGAAATTGCTTATCCCTTGATGAATGCAGGAGTTATGTTCTGCAGAAACCTCACACAGAGAGAAATCATATATAGCACTGGCTGATTCTGGTATTACCTTCACATTATGTGGTAACAGCGAGACTGACCCACTGATGGGAACATTGCGTGCTCCTCCCACGACCCACACTTACTCCAGACACCAACCTTCACTGAAGTTTTGGCATGCTTTCTACCTCGCTGACACTCCCTCACCAGCATCATGGCATCATACGATTTCTAGCTTCATTTCTAAGGTCTGAGTGGTTCACTTTCATTTAACTGTTGGTTCTGGGGTAGGAGTTGTAGGAATATCACATTAGCAGGTATGCTGAAATTGCTCAAGTAGCACAGATCCACACACAATAGTGGTCACTGTATGGCTGACCTGCTGATGGGAACATGACATGCTCCTCTCCACGTTTACTCCACCCACCAACCTTCACAGAAGATTTGGTACACGTTGTACCATACACACATTTTACAATATTTTATCTAGAGCAAATATTAGCAGATGTAAGCAAATAAACACAAATGAATGTTTCAATCTTCTGCTGCTTGGTGATATAAATAGTTGTCGTGCTGATAATGCTTGAAAGGGGCCATTGTCCACAACAGTTATCATGGGTGCACAAAATACACAAGTGTGCATGACCATCACAGAACACTGCACCAGAAAGCACATGGGAGACAGTAAGCAATCACCAGCACCACAAAACACTGGGTGGTAGTATGGTAGGTGTTGTAGCACATTGCATGTGTGACTTGAAATATTTTTACTTAACTTGCTTAATTTTTTTAATCCTTTTCGGATGTTGGAAGGTTGCCAACTGAAATTGAAAAGTATGCACAGTTTTGAACAATTTATTATCGTGAGTTATGGATAACACAGGTTTTAGCGTATAGTACACAAAGCCAAAACTAGAATATGCATCTCAGATTTGGTCACCACACTCAAAGAAGCATGAAAAGCTCAGAAAGAAGGTCCAGAGGAGGGGAACACAGATGATACCAGTATTAAGAGAACAAAGCTACAGGGAAAGTCTAGAGCTTGTAAGTTTACCCACCCTGGAAGAGGGAAAAGTGAGGGGTGACATGATCACAGCCTTTAAGTTTCTTAAAGATATCAATGATGTCAGGGGACAGTTCTTTGAAAGATGTAGGGATAAAGCAACCAGAAGACATAGCATGTAATTAAGTAAGGATCTTGCAGATGAATATGAGAGTTGAGGATTAATGGAACAGTTTGACTGAGAACATGCTTAGTGCAGATAGCATACATAGATTTAATAGGTCATATGACAGTAGATAAAGTTCAGAATATGGGGCCCCATGAGTGTAAAACTCCATGCCCATACAGTACAAAGAGATGATTACAAAAAGCTTAGTACACCCAGGCCCCATACACCTCTCTGTGGTTTTCCAAAGCTGCTTCACATGCCCTGGTTCAGTCTGTTGACAGCATGTCTATGTATACCACATAGCAACAACTCGCTCTATCCCACAGACGCCTTTCAGCTTCCTCCATGTTCAGGCCTGAGCACTCAAAATCCTTCCTTCTTCAATTTGATGTTCCCTATCTCCTTCCCTCCCACTTCTGATGCATATATCCTCTTTGTCAGCCTCTCCTCTCTCATTCTCTCCCTGTGTCCAAACCATTTCAGTATACCCTCTTCAGCTCACTCAACTATACACTTCTTTTTATCACACCTCTCTATTACCCTTTAATTATTTGATCAGTCTTCCTCAATTCACTTATTATTCACAAACGTTACATTTCCAGCACATCCACCCTTCACACATTCTTATCTATATCCCATGCCTTGCATCTATACAGCATCAGTGGGACCACTATACCTACAGACATACCTATTATTGCCTTCCCGGATGACTTGCGTTTCCACATATTCCTCAATGCTACCAGAACCCTCACCCCATCACCCACTGTATGATTCTCTTCTGATTCCATGGTCCATTCACTGGCTTGTATATATAATGCATCTTCTAATAAAGAAAATGCATGTAGAGTTGGAGAGACTGGGATACATTCCATATTGATTGATGTGTACTGGTATCACCAGTAAGTTTATTGTACATTCCTTGCTAATCCTGTGAGTGGTAGCACAAAAGGATTACAAATGTCACAAAATGTCTTTGTCAGACTGCAGTAGGTTGGTTTTCATTACATTAATTGTTATAAAATTGGTTTGTTACATTAGCTACATCACATATGTTATATTGTCTTTCATATGGTTTAGTTTTACTCTTTAGATGCAAAGAGTGGATACATACTTAGAACTTCTATTTTGTTATTAACAATAAGGTTTTGTAACATTTCTTCCAGGGTTTGCTTAGACCTATCCTGTTATGGCTCTATTTTTTTCACATTCTAAGACATAATATTCTGAACTTGCACCTGTGCTTGCTAGTCTGTTCCATTTCTGCTTAAAAACTAAAGCTACATCTCATCCCTAAGAAGGGTGACTGTTCTGATGCTGCTGACTATTGTCCTATTGCTTTAACATCTATCATTTCCAAAGTCCTTGAATCCCTCCTCAGCTTCCAAATCCTTAGACAACCTGAATCTCAGTCTTCTCTCAAATCACCAATATGGCTTCCATAAGGCAAGGTCCACAGGTGATATTCTTTCCTATCTTACTAATGTGTGGTAATCATCCCTGAAAGATTTTGAGGAGTCATGTGTAGTTGCTCTTGACATATTCAAAGGTTTTGATATGGTGTGGCATTAGGGTCTCATCTCTAAGCTCCCCTATTTTGGCTTCCCTCCCTCATTTTGCTCATCAGTATCTAGCTTCCTCTGGCAGATCTATCTCTGTGGTTGTTGTTGGATCAGCCATCTCCCTCAAGGCATCTCTCAAGGTTATGTCCAGTCCACTACACTTTTTCTCCTTTTCTTCATTGATTTTCTCTCTTGTACATATAGTCAGATGCACTTATATGCTAATGACTCATCACTGCATTCATCCACATCCTTCAATTCTGCTCCTTCTTCTTTCTCACGATCTGCATCTCATCTTGACACAGCTTTCTAAATAAACTCAGGCTTGAGCAGGATATGTCAGTGGGGTAGACAAAATCTAGCTAAATTTAAGGCTCCAAGATCCATTTCATACCCATCTCTTTATTGAAAGCTCCTCACAACACTCGTCTCTCCTTTGAGAGTTCTGTAATTCCACCTCTTGACTCAATGAACATACTTGGTTTTGCTGTAACATCCACTCTTTCTTAGAAACCCCACACTACAGGAATTGCTAAGTCTGCCTCTTAGAAACTGGGTGTCCTGTTTATATCGACATTTCTTCTCTTCTGACCAGTTGCTCCGTTTTTTTTGTTTCCTTACTTGACATAGTTGAGTCAAAAGCAATCAGACTTATAAACTGTCCCAGGCAAACTTCCAAACTTGACCCTCTTGCCCTGCACCACAATGTTGGTCACTTTCCCTCTTTTATAGGTATTACTTTGGATTTTGCTCACGAGAGCTGGCCACTTCTGTGCCCCCACCACTGACTAGACCATGCAATACTTGTTAAGCTGCTGCATCACATTATTACTGTGTGGCCATTGGCAACTCAAGGGTAGGCTGTTTGATAACTGTCTTTTTCCCTACACATTAAAGCTTTAGAACTCTCTCCCTTCTCAAGACTTTCCCAGTACCTGTGACCTTGCACATTTTGAAAGAGGTTCTTCATCCAAAATTGGTAAATACTTTCCCTTCTTTCTTCTTTTTCCATTTAATAATCGTCTCTATGTTTCAGTGAAGGTCTGGCCTTGCTCTGGACTTTTGTCCAAGACTGGAGCCTAAAAAGAAAAATACTTTGTCCTCATACTTTACACTTCGCATTATTAACAGCTCCAGATAGGCCAGGGCACCAATAGTACTACTAGATGTGACATATCCTGCATTTAAGGCATGGTTGCTTTTTTAGACTTAAATATTTCAGTTTCTTTAGGATATGTTATTCACTAATACTGCATTGATTTCTTGTATCTGATTATGTATATTTCTTGCACTTACAATGAGGTTTGTGCAGTAGCAGTATCATAACCAGTGAGGTTAGGAGGTGCTTTTACTGTGAAAAGTTAAAAAGCTCAGAATTGGGGAAAGTTGTTAAGTTTCAGTACCTTAAGGGGATATTCTTTTTTTCAGAGTCTCCAGTTATATCCTGCCTTCTCGTGGTGACCTCGTTAATACTCCCCCTTAGGGGTGGAACTAAAGGGAGAGGCATTGCCCAAGTTCATTGGTGCAGTTCTTTGAAATTTAGACAGACACCTGAGGTGTGCTGTGACTTTTTAGTTTTTGGACAATTTTGAAGCCTCGATGCCTTTGGAAACACTGCACTGGAGTTGCCCTCTGCCAGTGAGGCACAGAAGGCTAAGAAGCGGCACTAGGGTTTACCAGTTATGCCAAAGAGTAAAAGAGATGAGCGATTAAGGGTGATGGTGCTGAATGTAAATGGGATGACTGGTGAGAGTAAATGGAGGGAGCTTGTGGAGAAGTTTAAGTTTCCGGGTGGATGTGCTGGGATTGGGAAATCCCATATCCTTGGGCAGGGTGTGTGGAGTGAAAATGTAAATGACTGTAAGTTATGGGAGGGCATGGAAAGAGTGGTATGGACGGGAATGAGTGAAAGTTATCGGGGAAGAGGGAAAGAAGGACGTGCAATTCTGCTATCACTAAGACTGTGGGAAGGTGTTACAGACCATGGATGGAATGGATCAAGAATAGTGTAGGTGAAAGGAAACACTCAGATTGTGAAGTATGCATGGATATGTGTATATGTGCCTGTGAATATGAAGACTATAGGAGGTAAGGATGAAATGGGACTTTTCTAGAGAAATTTAAATGACTGTATAAATGGTTTTGAGAATGAGAGAAATGTGGTCTTATTGGGTGATTTGAATATGAAAGTGGGAAGCGATGAAATTAGTGAGAAAGTTGGTATATGGGGAGTGCCTGAAGTAAATGAGAATAGCAGTTATCCTGTGGATATTTGTGCTGAGAAGGGTTTATTCCTTGCAAACACCTTTTACAGCACAAGATGATTCACAGATATACTTGGATGAGGAACAGTGGCTTGAGAGGAGCAAAAGGCTTTGATTGAGTATGTAGCAGTGGCTGAAAGATTGAGAAAGGCCATGCTAGATGCTAGAGTTATGGGAGGATTCTTTGGAGACTCTGACCATTTCACAGTTCTTGTGGGGATGAGGATCAGGGAGAAGTAGAGGTATAATGTAAAGAAGAATGGAGAGGTAAAAGTGTTTGTAAGCAAGAATATGAATCAAATAAACACAGAAAGGAGTATGAAAGGAAAGTAACTGACAACATAGACGGAAGTGCAGTGAATGTAGGGATGCAGTCATGTGTGAATGAGGTGTTTAAAGTGTATAGAGAAATACTATTAAAGGTTGTAGAATTAGTAGTTGGACACAATATCATGAGGTATAGGAATAAATAGGGCAATGCATGGTGGACGGAAGAGATTAGAAATGCTGTGGAAGAGTAGAAAAAGGCATATGGTGGATTTGCTCGAGAGGAATGTACCAGTGGAAGTTCAGCAAAGGAGGATGGAAGAATATAAATTATATAAGTGGAATGTTAAGAAGCCCATAGAGGAAAGCAGAGAAAGAGTAGATGAAAATTTTGGAAGAAAGTTAAGTTAAAAGTTTTGGGATAATAAAAACTATACTGGAAGGAGGTGAAGAAGGAAACAGGTGGATATAGGAGTAGAAATGTGAATTTGAGACGTAAGGAAGGGGAGTTACTGATCAAAAGGAGGACGTGAGAGGATGATGGAAAGAGTACTTAGAAGAACTGATGAATGTGGGAGAAGGGAAGGCAGCAGTTGTTACATGCATGGGTTTGGAGGATGGAAGGAAGAGGATACAGGTGCAAGAGCTTATAGCAAAATGGGAGGTAAGAAAGGCAATAATGAGGCTGAAGGTAGGAAAGGCACCTAGATCATGGAACCAGAAGGTTGTGCCTGAGGATTGGGTGAAAGCTATTATTGTTCCTATATTCAAATGAAAAGGTGCTAAGGATGTAAGTAACAATTATGAGGGAATAAGTCTATTAAGTATACCAGGAAAAGTATATGCAGGAATGTTGATTGACAGAGTGATGGAAGTGACTGAATGCAGAATAAGTGAAGAGCGAGGGGGTGTGGATCTGACTTTTGTGGTAAAGATGACCATGGAAAAACATTTAGCGAAAGGCAAGAATTTTTATACAGCTTTTATGGATCTGAGGAAAGCATATGACAGTCAAGTGGAATGTTTTATGGAATTTGGTAAGAATATTTGGGATAGGGGAACAACTGTTGGATTGTGTGAATGCCTTTTATAGAGGAGCAAATGCATGGGTAAGAGAGGAGGGAGAGTTGAGCAAAAGTTTTGGTATACATGTAAGTGTGAGGCAGGGCTATGTGATCTCACCGTTGCTTTTTAATATATACATGGATGGAGTGATAAGAGGGATGAAAACAAAACTAGAGAAAAGGGGTGCTGAAATGGAGTGTGGTAGTGAGATATGGTGGCTAGTGGCAAGCCTGCTTGCAAATGATACTGTGTTGTTTTTTGAGAGTGAAGAGGAGTTGCAGAAGGTTGTAAGTGTTTTTTATGGTGTGTAAGCATAGGCAATCAAAGGTAAATGCAAGTTTAAGTAAAGTAATGGTGTTTGAAAGAAAGCAGAATAAAGTATAAATCTTGTAAAACAATATAGAGTGAAAGAAGAAAATGTACTAAATTGTGCTTTGGATATGGGGGAGAAAGACTGGAAAAGGTAAGGGAAATTAAGTATTTAGGAACTGTCTTGGTTAAGTTTGATGATATGAAAGGATAGTTAAGGGAGAGAGCAGTACAGGGTAGAAGAGCCATTGGGTCCCTTAATAGAATAATGAAAAGCAGAGTTGTAAGTATTGAAGTGAGGAGAGGATTAAGGGACAGCATAGTCCTCCCAACCCTGACCTATGCAGCTGAAGCATGGACATGGAATGAGTCACTGAGATCGAGAATCCAGCCTGTGGAAATGAGCTATTTGAGAAGAGCATTTGGTGTGACTAGATAGAATGAAGAAAGAAATGAAGGGGTGTATGAGAGATGTGGTATGGCAGGGAATGAATTGTGGAGTGGTAGAGTGGGCGAAATGTAATACTTTGGGGTGGTTTGGGCGTATGGAAAGAAAGTAAGACTGGGAGTTAACAAGGAGACTATATGATAGTAAAATTAATGTAGTTGATATGAGAGGAAGACCACCTGTAACATGGGCAGATAGGGTTGAATAATACTGGAGGGAGAGAAATGGTGGAAGAATACGTGGAATGGTATATCCAGGTGAGGCATGGAAAGACAAGGATAAGTGGAGACTCTTTTGCCATGGCCACCCCTTGATGTGAGTTCCCGTAGGTAATGGGTATCAGAGATACGGACTGATAGGTAGACAGATAAAGGTGTTTGTTAATTTCTGTTATTTCAGGTGTAATGCAACAGCTAATATTAGCCAGTGGAAGTGATGATGACATGGGATCTTTGTTGGGCTTACTCCATTCTGCCCCTTCAACAGAGTTACAGCTCAAGATTGATATCCTCAAGGTAACCAACTGTAACTTTCTGTTGAGCTGTGATCTTGCTCATTATTTGGAGGGTTAATAGAGCTGGTTTATCGTCTGTAAAAAAGTTTCTGGATCCAGTGTACCATGTTTTTATGGTAATGAATATTCATATTATGGTTCCTGTCAACAAATATAAAGTATAAGACCAATACAGTTGTTGTACAGTTAAATGAAGACAAGTTGTATTTATGCACTGAAGCCTTTTCTTTTTTTTCAGTCCCTTTTGGTTTGCTTGAAAGAATCACATCGGACAAGAACTGTGTTCCGCAAGGTTGGAGGCTTTGTTTATGTAATGAGTGCCCTTGTGAGTTTAGAGGGGAGTCTAGGAGACATTGTGCCACATGTCTGGAGCGCTGTACCTTCACGACAGATTCTCACCCTTCTACTAAATGTTTTTAATACACTTACCACAGCAATGAGATATGAGCCTGCCAATGCCAAATTTTTCCATCAGGAGGTAAGCTTTAGCTGAGAGTAAGAATTGTTAGTTACTGTGATCAAGCCAGTTCCATTGAAGGATAGTATCATTGGATTTTAGCTTTTATTATGTCACATTGTTTTTATATTTTGCTATTAGTAATCCTTATGCCATCTCATATTCTTATAATGGGTGATTTTGTGCAGAACTTCTGTGACAGTCAATTTTGTATTAATACTTCCCATGTATTCCACTGCGGGTCATAGAAGGTGGCTAAAGGGGGCAGGAGCGGGGACTAGAAACCCTTCCCTTCTTGTATTTCAATTTCTAAAAGGAGAAACAGAAGGAGTCAAGCTGGTATTGCTCATCCTCCTCAGAGGCTCAGATTGGGGTGTCTAATGTGTGTGGATGTAACCAAGATGAGAAGAAAGGAGAAATAGGTAGTAAAGTTTGAGGAAAGAAACCTAGGTATCTGGCTCTGAGTGAAATGAAGCTCAAGGATAAAGGGGAATTTTTTTTTATGGTGAAGGCTCCAGTCAAAGACAAAAGTCTACATCAAGGCTGGGCCCTAATTGAAATATAAAGAGAATTGAGACTGGAAAAAAAATAGGGAAAGTATTTATGAATCTTTGAGGAAGTGAAGGACCTGCACTAGGAAGGACATGGGAAGGTAGAGAGTTCCAAAGCTTCAATGTGTAGGGAAAGAAGCAGTTATCAAAATGGCACACCCTTGAGTTGCCAATGGCCACACA
>JAUUDW010656348.1:0-10491 GCA_032361385.1 Panulirus guttatus | reverse complement strand
GAAAAAAAAATAGGCAGTGAGATCTTTACTACATGCCCTAGAAAACGTTTGACAAACATGAATGCTCATAACACAGAATACAAAGACTATCAGCTATAGTGGGCGGATAGGTGAGGCAGGTAGCAGGAGCAGTCACTGGGGCTGTCAAACAGAACCAGATCGCAGATTGATGCAGTCCTGTACACGACACTTTCTTCGTTCTTATCCCTCTTAATTGCTTTATATCTTGCAAAGTCGCCAGTTTTCTTTCCTGACTATGCGGCATTATTCTTGCTTGTTTGATGTGGGAGTTTGTATATGATCTGAAATTGCTTTGAATCAGAACCAACTAGGATCTTTGATATATTCAGACACTCTCTTCTCCATTTTCTTTACGCCTCTCCATTATAATTCACGCCTTGTGTTTCAGCTTTGTGAGTAATCCCCTGGGGTAGACTAGTTTTAGAAGAGCTTCAGTAACACAATCACCCACCTTGATGCAAGCACTCAGCATGACACAAGCACTCAACATGAGACAAGCACCCCACCGGAAATAAGCGCTCATTTTGACAAGGACTTAACTTGAAAAAATACTCAGCTTGTTACAAGGACTCAGCATGACATAAATAATCAATCTGACACAAGCACTCAGTCTGACACAAACACAAAGCGACAAAAGCACTAAGCCTAATACAAGCACTCACCCAGACACAAGCACTCATCCTGACACAAGCAACCAGCCCATACAAACACTGCCTGATACAAGCACTGAGCCTGCAACAAGCACTCAGTCAGACACAAAGACAGCCTTACATAAGCACTCAACCTGAGACAAGCACTCAGCCTCGACACAAAGGACGAGATTTGGGAAAAGTCTAGGAGGTCCACAGCCACGTACGTAAGGACGGCTGAGTAAGGACACCCCTACACGGACCGGCGCTACTGATGGCGGCTGGGAAATATTTCCTGATCAAAATTTTTGTCAGAAGAGAAAGGGGGAAAGTGAGCGTGATATTTCTGGGTACAACATTAAGTGATACGGTCCATAAACCTGAGAAAACTGGGTAAGAAATCCGGCGTTATGGTACGGACTACAGTACGTAGCTAGGGGCAGGGGGTTGGTGGGTGTGTGAGGGCGACGGAGAAATATGGGGACACGAACCCTGGGCCAGGAAGTAAAACAGAATATGGAGGAGAAAGTGTGGCGCACGGAGGAGGAGCTCCGCTGTACAGACAAGAATTGACCTTAAAATGTTCAAGAGCGAAAAAAAAATCACCGAATATTCTGATGGTTCTGCAGCGTCTGTCGTCTGTTGACTCACACTACCATGATTCGATTCTGTCATGGCGTACGTCACTTGGTGAACACCTCGCATCTCATTCATCAGTTTCTGATTTCTGGAACTTGAAGACTCTGGACGATAAAGGTCTAGCCTGTATCAGCGTCCAGGAACTGACATCTAAATTTCGTCACCTCCCAGCACACGGCGCCTGGCGTCTCAAGTATCGCTACAAATACGTCCAGGTCGTAAAGTTCGATGTCTGGCCTCTATATACGGCCGGTGCTGGACCTCACGGGTCTGACCTATATCTATGGCCAGCGGCCAGCAGTGCCGGTGTTGCGTGCCTGAGGTGCAGCACTCTGGTCGCTGGCCTGCCGCCCTCCACTGCTGCCAAAGTGCAGAAATGTTGTCTGCCATGAGGATGAAAAAGCCCGCCAAACTAGAATGAGGATCTGGATTCCGACTCCATGCTGATGCGGATAAAATTTCGCACCCTTGCAAATGAATTATTCTCTTTTGCAATATAAAGAATTACTCTGAAAATGTTACATGGTTACATGTAACATATGTGTATGTTATTCTGCTGCATCTGTGAGTAAGAAAGCTTTGTACATTTTCCTCATTCTAAGAAATTACCAAAACATGGCCATCACACGTTCTTGGTAGTGAACCAGCAAATGCAGCAAACGCCATCGCTGGAATCTGTCTGCCTGTCCAGGAAATTGTATACAATTCTCTCCTCACAGATGTACTCTACATATCAATACGTCTTGTCATAACGATATCTTTATACTGATATGGCACTTCCCAAAGTATGTGTTATGAGATGTTACCATGTATTGTATCATGATTAACATACATTATGTAGCTAACGGTGTATACTGTATTTAGGTAGCTAATACATAAGTTTACAGCATTAGCTGACATACTACAAAATTCAGAAAAAAATATTTCCATAATGTACTGTTTGTAAGCAGTATGAAATAAAATCGCCTCATCCAGGTTATCACATCACTTACCTATGGTTGCAATATGATACTGACACGTGTGTATTGATTTAGATATAAATCTAAGATCTTAATAAACAGCGGCTACTAAAGTAACATGTACCATGGGTCATGAATAATTTAAAAATGCAGGACAGAATGCCACGACATGTGATTCTAAAACTGTGCGGAAATAACAGTGCGGATTCAGTGACTGATAGTGTTGCATGACTCACATGACACTAACATTCTATTCTCCTCCATTCCCTATCGTTCTGTTTCCACAGCCCTCTGTTGTTTCTGCATTTTTCTCTTTCTCTTCTAGCTCTACATCTTTCCATACCATTCTTTATTTATGTCTCTGTATCTGTTGCTATATTCCCCCTCTTGTTGTCCGGCTCCGTCTTTGTTTTCGTTCTCTTCACCTGTGCCGATAAATGACCTTCTGCACCATGATCCGTCTTTGTTTCTCACAAATCAGTAACAAATGGTCCGCTCGGTAATGGTATAAACTGGATGTTACATGAACAGGAGTCGTAGTAATCTACACTGTATCTTTCTCATAATACTGGAACTGTCTGATGACCAACACTGAGCTGCTGTTACATAATTTCCAGACACGAGTACCAACGTGTCTGTGATCATTGTGATTTAAGACTGTTTTCACTAACACACTGACCGAATGAAAAAAAGTGTTTTGAGTTCTGATATTTCCGAAATAACTTTTATGGTACCTGTGTGCTAAATGTCGAGTAGAATTCAACAATAATGTAATGGTTAAATGCCTCTGTTAATAACTGCTTCCTCATATCTTTTGGCAATGTCTTCTGGGTTGAAGCACTGTACATAATTTCATTTTTCGGATTTACAGCTCCTACCTTATTCGATGACTTTATCAGCTGTAACACCAGAGTCACGTGCACTATTGTGCACATGATAATACTGCCTCTTAACCCCCCTGCCTGTGTCATGGTCGCACACTTCGTATATCGTAAGTTGTTCCTTGTGTTCCTTGTTTGTGACGGTGAAGGTGTGGACGGTGAAGCTGGTCTGTGTCACCGGTGAATCAACATAGCGTCCCGGGATGAGATAAGAAGAGCTTAGGAAGGTGTGAATGCTAATGTTTCACTGAAGACACTGGACACGGGTTGAGAATGTGGGTCGGCGAAGTATGGACCTGATGTAGACTGGACAGAAAGTAACAGGTTAACAAGAAGGAACCGCTGGAGTCATTTACACACATATCCTTCCCTTCGTCTCTCTGTAAATCAGTACTGGCTTCAGTGTGTATATCTATATCTGAAACTGTGTCTCCATGCTCAGTGTTGTTGCATTGCACTGCATCTTATTTCTACACACAGCAGAGTATTTTGGTTGAGTCATTACTGGTGTAGAGCCGCTGGTATCCATACCAGGGTTCCACCAAGACGCGTTTCCCTCACCCACAACCTTGGCTCTAATGGCCAGAGGGGAAGAAAAAAAAATCAGAGCGGAGCGCGTCCTGACCTTTGATCTTTGCAGCCATCTTCCCCCTACCCTCAACACTCCGGGCCGCGTCTCCCGCCGTAACATCAGAGCGGCGGGATCTGGTGACAGGCCGCCCCTGGCTCCATCTGTAGGCTGTACACCAGCTGATGAATCTGCTTCACGTTAACTTTCTTAAAATAAATTTTCGCTTTCTGAATTATCATCATTCATATTGTTCAGTCACAGGAGCCGGTAGTTCCTGTGCTACATGCAGGTATGTGACTGGAGTCGTCACTGCCTCTGTGACATGCAGGTGACGAAGCTCGTCACTTCCTTAGTGACATGCAGATGACGGGAGTCGTCACTTCCTCTTTAACATTCAAGTAACGAAAGCCGTCACTTCCTTTGCGACATACTGGTCTTGTTCAGTTATGTAATCAACAGTAAAAATACAATCCATATCCCAATATTTGCACATGTTACTTCCCCAACCCCTCTCATACTTGGCCAACACAGTATCTTAAAATGGATCACTTTCTCGCCAAACGACAATTCGGGTTTAGGAAAAGCAAAGTTCCGGGAGGCTAGTGCACAACTTGCCTGACATCTTCAAAGCGCCAGCTGACAGCAATATTATTTTTGCTATATTCTTGGTCTTCACCAAATCATTTTAAGGTCATAACCATACTGCCCTTGTATGTACATGAGTGTGAATACTGGTAACTGCAGGACACAGAGGACGTTTCACAAGTACCTCAGACACAGGAGTCAGTCCATTCCACTCAGCAAGTTCCTCCACACGTCACAGATCCTGCCTATGGACCACCTCAGAGATGCGCTCTACGTCCCTTCCCTTCCCCAGTCTATGTAAATAAGGGAGCCATTCCCTGACGATCAAAACTTCAGTCTCTGCTGACGACACGACTGTTTACGATTCTTCCTCTCGTCTTTAGCATTTCATTACTCATGTCAGCAGGCAGATGGCCGCACTCCAGCCTCGGTGGGTCACATAAGAAAACGTCCTTATATTCTGCACGAGGGTCGGTGAAAAGTCTGGTCTCTCTCCTGACACAATGTTTCTATTCCTGGACATAGACTAGGACGGTACGATACAAAATACCTAAGTTTACAAACTGACGAGTCTATTAACTGAAAATCTCACGTCTTGCATCATCTGTAGCGATGATAACTTAACAACTGAGACAGTGAGGCGCTTTTTATTGCCTTACCTCACACCAGGTGACTCGTGCACCACATGACTCACTGCTGGTCTACCACACATGATCTACTGTGTTATCACGCGGGACTGTGGCCACAGGTGAGTAATTAGACTGATCGCAGGTGCCCCTCATCTCGGCAACACAATCTATATTTGCAAAACTGAATTTTCTGAAGCTGAACGAAATACATGAATATCTTGTACTTTCGTTTCATATTGGAGAGTACAAACAGCTTGAAAAACCACCCAAACCTAATGATGGAAACAAATGAGCGTGAGTGTGGTACAAGAGCTGTAGGAATACTACATGAGCCTGACATGAATCTCAGCTACACACCACACCTCTCCTCCTTCCCTGGAACAGCCAGCCCACCAATCTCCAGACCGCTAGATCGATACCTGCCTTCAGATCTGGCTGTAATGTACGGGTATATTCTTCATCACTTCCCTATAATTTCATCGCCTTGTACCATCGCATAAACCTTGATTATCATGTTCTTATACTCCCATCATCTCCTCAACACTGAGCACCATCAGCCTTGTCTTCTCTTACCATTATCATCATCATTCTTCTTATATACACATTATGCATAAATATTAATCAAACTTAAGAAACAGATAATATGCTGACCACTTACCTTCAATCAAAGCTTCCCTTGTCTTTCTACAGGAAAATTTGGTTACAAGACCGTGTTGTTGGTGTTCTAAGTATACATTTTTTGCCCAGATTCTATTGAAATCACAATAAATATTTAGACATAGTAAAACAAAAAATCTATATTCAAAGACCCTTAAATGAGCCCACAAACTTAAAGTGTCAGGCCACTGTATCCATAATTTGTAACCACATATTTCTTATTTCGTCCTCAAAGCCAATAAATCTTAATGTTTTTATACTATTCGTTATGCTTTTATTCTTTTGTCACACATAAAATCATAGCCAAGAAACATCTTATTGAGTAGGGATGTTTCTACTTCAATTTCTTGAAAATAGTACATAATATTCTGTTCAAAAGGAGTCCGGATTTAAGTTTTGACGTCAATATGATAAACAGGAGAGTTCTCAGGTTATGTGAAAAGAAATGTTGCATTTATTCAAATTATACCGTCCCTATGGTCGAGCATTCTTCACGGTACCTGTTCTGGGGTCTGGGATGTACTGGCTGGAAACTGGATTTCTCTGAAACATTTTCATAAGCAGCAAAATTTCTACATGTCACCTGTGGAACTCCAGGGTGGTGCCACTTACTGAAAGACGATTACTGTTGGATCCACGAGGGGACAACGTTGTTAAAGACAATATATTATGAGACTAATCTGCTGGGCGTCTGCGTCTCCTTATGGCAAACTTATGGACAACAATGGTGTGTTGATGCCTACGTGAGATGTACTGGGGAGTGTAAGGTCACAAACACCTGAGTACAGATACACTCTGGAATACTACACAGTACACATATCCAAACACACATACACACACACACAAACACACACACACACACATACACACACACACATGCAAAGGTATCCATACAACACATACGTCACTATCTTTTGGATTACCTTTGCCTCCAGCAAAAGAAAAAAGTAATCCTGTGAAATCTCAGTTCTTGCTCCTGAGCCTCCGTCCCAGTTAACCAGCCCCAGCAGATGTTCCTTTCCCTATATACCAGTTAATCAAATTCGCAACGTTCACAATATAATCAATTCGGCTCAATATTCTTCAACAGCTATAGAATCAAAAGGAAGACATTAATCTGCTAGAATGCATCTATTGTTCATCTATGGCCTGTACGAACTTGGGAACTTGTTCACATCGTTAATCTATTAAGTAGAACAACTTATGAGTTCATCATGAGGATAACAGGACAGGCTGGAGAACCGACAACACCTGCCTCTCACCACAGTCATTCAGCTCTACTGATAAGCAATGAAAAGACGCAAAGTATATAGCCACTCAGCACAGCAGACATGATAAGCTGATGGGATGGATGTGTCTGCTTTACTGACTCCGCAACGATGGTGCGCCCTGATTATTATGAACAGTTCCGATACGATGGTGGCAGTCACGGGGGAGGGGGGGGGAGGGGGCTTTGATTGGCATGTGTCAGTCAGGGAGATTCCAGCGTGGCTCATCCGAGAGGCTGATGGGTGTGTGTAAGGCAGTGTGTGGGAGCAGCCTGAGGCTTCTCTGGATCCCAGGATACAGTGAATTGGAAATTAAGGGGAAAAGGATATTACCTTGGATGGCCTGGGAGATGAAACACCACACAAAAATGATATGGGCACACACGAACGCACAGACCCACACATGTACACAAAAACATATACATACGATCAGACGCTCACTCATTAATGCATCCTTTCAAGAGACAGGGCCCAATGAGTGAAGTACTTTCCTCCCGTACCGAGCAAATCATCTCGTTCCAAAGAAGGTACAAGGCTCTCATGAAGTCTCTACATTTGTGTTCAAGGAGTGTGCAGAAACATGTGACAAGATGACTGTTCTATTAAAAAAGTCTTTGAAACAGGGTGTAGTTGTAAGGGATTGGAGCAGATCAAAAGTCGTGCCTTTCTTTAAGAAAGGAGGTAAGGAAATAGTTGACCCGTAGCTCTGATGAGTGTAGTCTCTATAGCACCGGGAAAGATAAAAATACAACATGGATGATTACTTGCAAAGAAGAAAGCATCTAAAGTAAGAGACAACACTGGTTCAGAAAAAAGAGGTCATGTGTAACACGTCTAGAATTCTACTGTAGATTAAGTTCTGTTATAAAAGATATGAATTGGTGATTTGTATACTTGGATTTTCAGCAGCCATTTGATACTGTCCTACAGAGGAAGTTTGTAGAGAAATGGGCATTCAGGGAGGCTGAACGGGGGAGAGAGAGAGAGAGAGAGAGAGAGAGAGAGAGAGAGAGAGAGAGAGAGAGAGAGAGAGAGAGAGGAATGGTTACTTCTTTAGTGGACGGGAAACTATCACAGTGGATGGGACCAGAGGACTCGTCACAGGAGTCAATTCCAAGCGGGACGGGGTTACCAGCGGTGTGTGGCAGGGTTTAGTCTTGGATTCGTTGCTTCTACCACCAGAGCCGGACAACAGTGTGATGACCTCACCACTGGTGCCAAGGTAAAGTGTGATGCCCCCCACCACTGGTGCCAGAGAGGACTGTGGTCCCTCCCCCACACACCACTGATGGGAGGCAAGAGTATGGTTCCCCACTAGTAGCAAGCAGGAGCAGTGCCCCTACTCCTAGTGCCAGGCAAAAATGGTGACCTCATCAGTGGTGCCAGTGGTTTCCCCTCTCTACCATCCAGACTTCCACCACTGTCATCACATCATCACCACCACCACCAGTATCACCAAAACCAGCATGATGAACATTACTTCCATTATATATACCATAACCTTCCACATCGTAACCACCATTACTACTACCATCACCTTTACGACGATCACCATCATTACTACTACTACTATGAGCAATACGTACTGCCACTCTCACCATCAAAATTATCACCACTGCCATCATCACCATCACCATCTCATCACCATCAGGGGGAACACTAACACTACAACGACCACTAAACACGAAAGCAAAATGCTTCGTAAGTCGGAATTAGAAGCATGAAACGATTATGACTTCGGAATGATAATCTGAAATGAGTCATTAAGCAAAGCAATTCCTAGTTGCACATGAGCAAGCAAACAGTATGGTAGAGATTTCAAAGGTAGAAATATATATCATGGAATGAGACACAAACAAACCTTTGAAAAAAAAAAGGCTCAAAGATTTAAGACTTTTCTGTGATAACAGCACTGACTGCGAGGAGGTCTGATAAAAGTTTTCATATTGATTTCAGTACCAAAACTCACAAGAATTTCTTCACTTTAAATATGGATACCCTGACCAGAAATAAGCGTGAGAAATTAGAGGGAAAGAGACGTAATACAAACTCGAGAAAACTTTTTCCTGCAGTGGACATGTGTGTCTCTGGAACAGACTACCACCAAAATGTGCAAAGGAAGAGTGTGCATAGATCTGGGCCACGGTCATGTAAACTGAGATGAGACACAGCGATATAGGATCCAAGTGAGTAAGCCTCTTCAAACTAGGATGTTGTATGAACGTATTCCAACTTATTTCTTCTTTCTAGATGTGAGCCTCCTTCTCGGATCATTTAACGGATGAAATTAAATCAAAATGTGTTTTCACACTTTCCAACAGAATATCCACGTCAGTATATCCTTTTCAAGCTACATGGTGCTCCTTCACTGCTTTTGTTTTCCTGCAGGATGATGTTCCAGGGGAAGCTGTGGGTGAAGACGAGTCTTCAGCTTTACTATCCTGTCTCCATCTTCAGGAAGCAAGAATGTACAGTCGTATGAATGTCTTCCAGCAGTGGCGGCAGCAGCGGCTGAAGCACCACTAGCACCATCACCAACACCACAACCACCAACAACACCACTATCACCAGCACCATCATCACCATCACCACCCCATCACCACCAGCAACACCACTACCACCACCACCATCAGACGACCGTGCTGGTGTGGTGAGCAAGACCCATCAGCTGGTGATGGAGGCTGGCCAGGTGAGGGGAACAGCTGGCACAACGTTACATAAACCGTCACTAGAATTTGTTGTAACTTCTGTGTCCACGTTAACTGCCTTGCCCTCACCTGTGAACGTGTGAGTACGTATGTGAGTGATGTGTGTCTGAGCACCTGTGAGTACATTTCTATGTACGTGGCAATCATATCAAAATTCAGCTCAGGAACTGCAGTAAACACAGCCAGCAGAACAAGCAGCAAACACTAAAGCCACGCAAGTAATATGAACACAAGTCATCATTACGGAAGGTAAAGAGAGAGGCAGAGTGTGTGTGCCAGACACATAAAACAAACCATTTCATCAGCTTTTTCCTCCATTAGCTGAGAGCCATCATATGTTACTTCCAAATCCATTACTGGCAGTCGTTTGGAAGCATTTTTTTATCATTATTACAAGAGTGTTTAACACAGTTGTTAAAAACTGCAAGGGATGCTTTACTGGTTATTGCGGAGCAAAAGGCTAGTCACGAAAAATTGTCATGTATTTCAGCCCAGTGAATAAAATGCTGAAGATAAGGGTTAAATGTGAGATGGGAATGTTGGAGATTAAAGGAAAGTGCTGGAGGTAAGGTGAGTGTTGGAAGTAAAGTGCTGAAGATGAGGAGAGTGTTAAGGGTGGCAGTGGAGGGAGTATGGAACTTTAGTGGAGCAACCTTGGCCAGCCTGCGAGACTAGGGTTGGGGACCCCAGGGTCTGTAATAACCATTCCTATGAAAGGTGCAGGGCTTTATGCTCTTGATCCATCCCATGTAAAATGTATACGGGGATGGGTGAAGGGATTCTGGAGTCTCAGAGGTAAAGAGCTACGGGGAACAGGAGAGAGTGGTGGAATTCGCCGGAATAAGAGTTGAGAGTTGGGTCGGACATAACGTTTCGTCCCACTTGAGATAGATAGATAGATAGATAGATAGATAGATAGATAGATAGATAGATAGATAGATAGA
>JAUUDW010656326.1:0-10491 GCA_032361385.1 Panulirus guttatus | reverse complement strand
TAGGAAATCCAACCTGAATCTTTTTTCTTTCTTAAGAGTAACTTATTGCAAAGAAAGGGGAGATAATGGGTTCTGCACCAAAGCTCACCACGGTCCCCCAACTGAATAAACATGTTCTAATAGTTTACAAGGATATTGTAACAACCAAAAGCGTTACAAGAATATTGTAACAACCAAAAGCATTACAAAAATACTGTAACAACCAAAAGCATAAGTCTTTTCAAAAACAGACTGAATAAACATTATGAAAACTTGTTTTATACTGTGTATTACAACACAACTGGACACGAAACATGAAGTACAATATAAGAAAACCCTGAGGAATGTGAAGTGGAAATCAATAATAAGTTAAGAAAGTACACTATATTTGGGTTTTGATTATTTGTTTAGTCTTTATTGTGGGCAAGGATATGAAGCACATGGAAAATGAGGGTTTAAATGAACAGAAAACACAACCAAATCTAACATTATAACCCAAAATGTGTCTTAAATTTTACCTATTTTTCCAATAGCTAAAGATATCTTGGTGTATTTCTTTTATAATGTTTGTACACACAGCCATTGGGCCATGACAAATAAAACCGCAGCTTCCCATCTGTTCGCCTACATTTACAGAACTGTGAAATGTACACTGAAATGCAAAAAAAAGAACAATTTCTAAACAGCAGAAGCATGTGACTGACACCTCATTCTTCTGTCATGAATGACTTGTGCTTCCGTGCGTGTTGTCAAGCGACCACTCCCACAACTCCTTGACACTCATAAAAAAAATCAACTCCTTTCCATCTTACACCGACAATTACTCACCGTCACATCAGTCCCGGCCGACAGATCATGCGATGATGTGGGAGAGTACAGAGAGTGGAGATAACCATTCAGGAGACGTAGTAATCCCCGCCCAGGTGCCTCCCACACAGCCTCCGGACAAGGGGGCCACTACTGTCCAATGAGAATTGAAGATTACGGAAACACATCGGGTCATATTTTGGTTCTATATATAAACATATATTTATATAGACTATATAAATATATTTTTCATACAGTTTTGTAGAATTTCTGTGGAAAAATTATCAGTCTTATTGCTAAATTCTTAATGAAATTATACTCATTTCCGTACTTACTCACCAGCTGATGATGAGTCACACGACATTTGTAAACAAAGAATGTTTCCAGGATTTTATTTGTTTGAAATTACGGTAAAGTATTATTGTGATTTACATATTAAAAGCATTAATGGTTTAAATGCAGAGCTTAATTTTTGTAATTCATTGATATGTAGACGATAATTACAGATAAAAGCAAGTTACATCATGAAGTTATATATCTAGAGAAAAATTGCGTCATCAATGGCAGGTGTCTCATCAAAAAAGTTATAGATAAATGAAAGATAATGGATGTTAGGTTTTGTCAGTCAGACATTACGGTGGATGATTAGTATACTGGAATTATCAGATTAACAAATCATTGCTTGGTTGATTCCACTTAATGTGATACTTTAGTGGAGAGCTTTGTATTACTTGGTATGAACACTATTGACAGGACACATTACTCATACATTTTTACTCGTTGAATCATAATGCAAGAAGTGTTGAGAAACTATTCCTAACAACTAAATGAAGTTTAAAGTGCAGACGTTTCTCGGTTTTGTCACCGGGGTTTCCCAAATACTGGCTCGTTATAGTTCGGAAATATCAACAGCAAAGTTAAGATCCATGACGAACTTTGTCTGAGGCGACTCAGTTTATCATTCATAGATGGAAAAAATATATCCATATACTACTAATTTGTAAACAAGAGCCCAGCAGGAGGATGGGATACATTGAAAGTATCAATATCTAAGAGTTTCCTCATTTATTTGAAGTAATTGAATATATATTTCAATTTTATTTAAGCTTGTATCTCAAGTGCAACCTAAATGAAATTCAAGTATTTGTTACTATTTCATATACTTTACGAAAAGCTTATATATCTGATGCGCACGGTTTTACTATTTGTATAATTTCTCTTACACGGCTCTTATGCTACACTTGCACGTCAATATATTTTTGGCAAAAGAAAGAAATATTTTGTGTTGTTACTGCCATGAATATGTTAGCAAGAAGTGAAAGTAATTAGGGTAGCTGGTGAAGTGTGGCACTTATAGTTACAAATAAGTCCAATAGATGTCCGTTAAGATAATGACACTGTCCCTAATAGCTATCAACCAATAATTTTCTTGCGTATTACTTGATGTCATAAATCCTCTTTTACTGTTTTTTTTTTATCTGATATGCAGGATTGATATTCTGTTATAGACGCGGAACCTTGCTAATGGGCTGTTTTATTGTCTGCTTATACATAAGTGAAAGGTATGTCACAGAAAATGGGGACATTATTTCGTTGAAAAAAATGTTAAGTATTTAGCTGAACGGTGCAATTAGCTAATCCCTTCCTTAGCATCAGCTTGGTATGTATTGAATAATTTCCCAGAAGCAATAATATCTAAATCTAATCAATTCTGATTGAAAAATTTATGTATTCTCACTAAACTAGTTTATGTTTAGTTAAATACTATGAAGGAAATAGAAATATTCCTCGCACCAAACTACTACACCTTTAATTTTGAGACGTGTTAGGAGATGTGAAATGATTTTTATTTAATTTGAGCAAAAAGATTTCGAATAATGGAGACGCTACAGAAAACATATCCTCCTTTCTTTTGCGGAAAGAATAAAATGACGGAGTGTGGCGCCTAACACCTGGATAAAAGCTACTCAGTTTTCTGTAAATCAATAAAAAAAGCATTCTAATCGAGATATGATTTTAGAAACACATTCAACAGAAGCATCTTTTGTGCATCATTGATTCATGCACGCTTGCATTGTTGTAAAGATATATTTAAGTTCTAGTAAAAATTATTTCCATTTTCTGTATTTTTTACAACGGATCATTTTCTATAAAGCATCTACATTTTTCTTCTGATAATTTTTGATGCTCCCATTTCAGTAATCTTTTCTGTGATCGTTCTATAAGAATATTATTGAATTGATATCATATTCTCAAAAAGGTTTTTGCAATCAATGCTTGTCCATCAACTTAATACCAGACATTAAAGAAGCAACAGGTGACAATGAGCTGTTATACTTCCACGAACAATAACGCCCACTAGTGTCCCGTCCTGGTACTTCAATTTGTGATAACGCTTGCGAGTCCTCATTCTTGAGATTAAGTCTGCTGACATACTACAAATACTCTCGTTAATCTTCTACTTTGTGGTGAGTTATGGGGTTTCTCACCCCATAAGTGTTGTCCATGTGACCAAGAAATAGATTCATGGAAGTTGCTGCTCGTATGTAATGTTAACAAGCGTTTTTTGGCGACCTGCGGAGATGTTAGAGGCAACAGGTTAAGGTGAGGTGCCTCCCCACTTACCGTGTTACCTCATGTGTATAATGGTTTATAACCATATTCTGCCCTAGTCTTAAGATTGCCTTATTCAGGACACCGAACATTGAACCTGTGGTGTCTGTGATGTGGATAATTACGTCTCGTATAACTATTACTGGTGCGGTTTTATTTATAGTTCTATCCTTTAAGAGTATTATATTACGTACCCTTAGAATTTTAGGAGTTGGACCCCAGCAGAAGTTTTCAGCTATACGTAATCGCTTTCGCTGTGACTATCATGCCGATATGTCGGCACTGGTAGTTCGGCTGTTTACATATACCACCTTGCTTCCCCTTGCTTCTTATTTGTTTAGTGGGATGGGTGTGGCAGAATAACAGAGGCATTTAGCCTACGGTGGCTCATTTGTTGCCTCCAGCTTAAGGTGCCTGAGTAATGGGTTAGTATTGACCTTTGATATCCCTTGTACCAATTTTAGATGGTATATCGAGGAAAACGTGGGGTTCCTGTAAAAGTAAATAATACACCTACAAAAACTTTATGAAACTTCATTTGGTAAATAGAATGATTGTAGAGATATGCCAACGTTGAATTCAATTGCTGCTGGATTTGTACGGCTGCTCTCTGTTGACTTACATCCTCTTGCGCTATGAATAGATTTTTTTTTCATATATATTCTCCATATCCTGTGTAAATGAGGTAGCATCAAGGACAGAGGACTGAGTATGTTATATATTTCTTGAAGAATTTTGTGTAAAAGTCTGAAATAGAGATGTCACTTTTATAGGTTTGATTTTTTTATTTGTGAATTCTTTGTTGCTAGTGTAAGGACTGATATAAGATTGGGATTGTGCCTTCCTGCCCTTAAAAGCTACCTTTCAATATTAACTTATTTATGTTAGGTTCATATGATGGCGTTGATTAGGGCCTTATTGCCTGTACCGTCTCAGCTGACATTGAAAAAATGAGGAGGTTCTGTAGTTGTTTGAAAAAAGTTAACTATAGAAAGGGGAAACTCTTACAAATATTTATTTTGATTTTAGAATATCCAATAGAATAAGAGTAGATTTATTGGTTTGATACTGCTGCAGTATATTGTACACTATAGACTAACGTGTGTAGGATTTGGCTGTGTTTATGTGTGTTAAGGCCATTTTTGTTTTTTCTTGATGTTACCTTATACAGGTGAGAGAAGCCCTTAGCTATCTTGAAATTTAATATTTTGATTTTACTTATTTGGTTATTTGTTTTAGCATGGTTATTTGGAAGCAATTGTACCAATAGGCAAGGTTTTGCTTCCGATGGCTGCCATTAGAGCAATCTTTGATCTCGGAAGTAGGTTTTGTACCCCATTTTATGTCTTTCATCTCTACTCAGGAAGACAGAAGCGAAGGACTTGCCTTCGTAGCAAGTATGGACAAATTACGTAAGGCCTTGAGTGGCCGTGAAACAACTGAAGATCAGGATGAGGAAAGAGGAAATATCATTACCCAGGTAAGTAAGATTATAGTTTGTATGGTAATGATTGGTGTATTTTGTGTTGTTATATGTCTTAGGGCAAGTCTTTAGCTTGTAGTATTTACACAAGTGTTAAATAGGAAGGGCCTTCTGATGGGTTAATCACGTCTTGTGTGATTTTTAATCAGTGACAGTAATTTCACTAGCTTCATTTTCATTATGATCATCAGTGTTCATCTTAACAGTTAGCTTTTGAAAAAGAGGTAGAAAAGGTAAAGTGACAGTAGCTATAGGAATATGTAGTTATGAACATTATTTATAACCTGAAATTTAGTATATTGCAACCTTGCTTCCTTTAAGTAAAGAATTGTATTGGTTAGATTTGGTTATAAGAATTTTGTTCCAGAGACAAATGAATTCAGTTTAGGAATTAAAGCACAGAGTTCAAGGTATTTAGTTTTTTTTTTATTTTGTTGGATGATTAGATATATTTATACATAATGCTGAAAAGTTAAGTGGTAGATACATAATTATAATAAAACTAGACTGCCTTCCTTGAAGAATACACCAGAGAAGAATACATGGATATGTTCTTGCATACAAACACACTTATTTGCTTGTACATTTTAGACAGGGTTGAATCAAGGAAATTATCATGGGTCCATATTTGAAAGAATAAAAGAGAATTAAAAAACACTGCAGGTATAGTTTGTATAATCACAAGTTTTTATAGGGTTTGTGTCATCTCAGAATCCCTATGAGTTTGAGGCATATACATCAGTTTTTTTTAACAGTATTTGTACTGAGTGATGAATGTAGGAGTCTGAATACATAGATTTGTATGCTAAAGGGCCATTATAGTAGGTGTGATTAAACTTCCATTAGAGTAGTTGTAATTAAACTGGCAAAGAGCCTCAGTTTCTTATATTATTTTATGAAGAAATTGATTTTTCCTCTCTTGTACAATGATGTAAATAACAGGTCATGTGTTCCTGGGCTTCACCTGCAAGAGGCTGTATCACTGGGGGTACAGTATTGTTAAAGAACTCATCACTCCAAAGGAATTCACTTTTCCCAACAACTTGAAGTTGTGCTGCCTTTGCTTGCAGGAGCCTTTAGATAGAGGTCCTGGATAATACCAGGACCCTGTCATCAGAATTGGTCCTAAAGAAATTATGAATTGATGAATAAATAAAATAACAGGTTTTTTGAAGATCTGTGATCCTTGGCATTAAGCAAAGTTCAGTTTTTTATTTGGACTTCCACAGATTTTATAAACATGGGCCCACAAATTGTGTACTTTCACACTTTGTGTTATTTTGGTATATGACGCCAAAAGTTTTTTTCTCAGTGTTAGTAGTAGTTGCTTGTGACTTAAGGCATCTCTGAATACCAGTAATGCCTGCCTTCGAATTAAAAAGATTTGATGTGTTGACAAAAATGCAGAACATGCCATTAAAGGGTTAAAAGTGAGGGTATTATGATGATTTCTAGATATGGTGTATTTGCAATATTCGTATGAATATTCAGACTTTGTTAGATGATGAAATAACACAACGCCTCTTAGGTATTTTATATCATGAGGATATCATTGATTTTGTTTAGTAAAGTTCTTTAAAGTGCACCCTTCCTTATCCACCTAGTACTGTTTAGACTTTTCTTTTCCCACTGTTTGGGAAGTAGAAAATATTCCCATTGATTTTTTTTTTTTTACCCTAGCATGTACAGGAATATGATGAATTTTAAGAATATGCCAGTGATGCGCTATTCTTACCTGACAGTCTTGATAGGTAATGGGTTGTACAGTTTCATGTCTCTGAAAAGATACTACTTTCAGGTTTTTCAGTTGAGACTACAGAAGTTGACTAGACCCTAGATTCATCACTGCAGAAGCATTTGTACTGAAAATGATTTTGCATGTAGCAGTAAAAGATTTGGTTTATAAGTTGTCAGGGGTGTATGAGATGGAACTTGAGTCACATAATCTAATTACCTTTTGATGACTGAAGTGGATAGAGATACCCTGTATTTAAAGTTTTCACACTTTGGGGAATATGAAAAGGAATTACATTTGATTACTAAGATAAACATACTGTGATAGTGAGAGCAATGATAGGCTAATTTGTGGATAATGACTTTAGGGCAGGATTGTAGTAACCATCTTTTTGGGAACAGGAATAAGTGTTTGTAAACTTCATACTAGTAAGTGATTGTTTTGTTGTTCTTCATAGATAATATTTCTCGTTGGATGTGCTCTAAAAGTTAACCATGGTGTGGCTTTGCTATCCTGTATGTTAATGCTTAATGTTTACCTCCCAAAATATGTGATAATCAGCAGTGTTGCTTGGAGCACACTATGTGTTACTGCAGAATGGATCTCATCTACCTACTAAACTCCACCTCTTTCTCCCCTAGACGGAGGGCACACCACTCTTGCGTGTAAGTGTCACTGGCTCTACTATGGTTACATTTACAAACTTTTTTTTTGTCAAGTGTCAGGACATTTAGCTAGTGTATTGTGTCGCTTGCATAGCTTTTTAAGAATTGAATACTTGCCATATTCGCCATCTTTGTTGTCCGCCATTTGTCATGTCTGTTGTTAGGAATTACGCTTGGTTTAAAAAAGATACATGTGACCACGTTAATTTGGGTCATATTAAATGCAGGAAACTACTCTTTATAGAGGTGTTTCCCAGCGTCTAAGGTATTAAATGGTTTAAGACTGGAAACTCTTGATTTTGCTTATGCTCTGCCATTAATAAGTATTTAAACTTAGAACATAAGTATTTTAAACTAAGAACTTAATCTGGCTCATACTAGAAGAAAATTTCACTCTAGACAATTGAACATTATAATAGATATTTTAACATTATTACAGAGATTTTTGACAGATTTCAGACAGTATTTCTACCCATTCTCATTTCACTCCCAATGACTCTGCTGCAATGCAGGCGACACAAATGTTACATGGAACACCCTTCTAGTATTTATTTCTTGCTTTGAATTGTGGTACTAGAATATTTTATTTATATAGAGCTAAGTGCATGTGCGTTATGTGAGCCATCAGGATAAATAGCGTTGGACTTCTTCATGATTTTGTTTTATGCTGAAATGTATTGCATTATAAAATCATGTAATTCAAAAGCTTTTGCATTTAGAGACAAAAATCACTAAATGGTGAATTTTATTACATTAATGTATGACTTGCACCTTTTTTAAAGGTGTAATTTATAACATCATTGATATACTTTGAAAAATGTATTTCATGGATATAACTATTTTTTTCTTTCAAATGTGTTTGTTATTTCTCCCCTTAGCAAGTTTGCATCAAGAACAGGTGAATGAGCTTGAGAGAAAAATCTTGCTTAGTTCCTTCTTCTGTTACTTCTTTTTGAAAGTAATACAAGAGATGGTAGGATATCCATCCCCAACTCCTGCCATTTTTAGTTGCTTTCTACGATGCACAGGAGATATATGTCTGTTTTTCCTACCAGGTATACAGGGGGTGACTTGTTGTTAGTGAACTGAACCAGGGCACATGAAGCATTCAAGGGAAACCTAAGAAGGGTCTGCATGGCCTGGTTATTTTTAGATGGTCTTGGTTTTGGGGCATCACACATGACAGTTAGAGTGTTCGTAAGAGTATGAGGCCTTTTCTTCATCTGTTATTGGCTTTGCCTTGCTAATGCAGGGTATGAAGTATGAAAGAGAAAAGAAAGATACATATACAGAGGGTCTTTGATAAAAATCACGGTTATGTCCCCGAAAAGCTTGACCTTTAGCAAAATGATGTATAAAAGTCTCCATAAGGAATACTGTAATTATCTTGAAATGAGTTCTTAACACATGCCAAGTATCACTTGATTTACATATATGTATATATTTGTATCTGAAACCCATAACAAATATATGTATGTAACAAGCCAAATAATAAAAAGAAATGAAAATGTAGATCATCTTGCCAAGTAGCGAGCATCGTTTCCATGATCTCTATAGCATGGCTTCTCTTTTGGGTGATCTTCGCTGTTGCATGCTGTGCCTTATGCCTCGCTTTTGCCATCATCTTGTCATCGTTCTTGACAGTGGTATGCATGGTGGTCAAAGGTAAGCCCAGATGTCACACAGTATCATCATTTTTGCTTCAGTCCTCACATTAGTTTAGTTTTGCTTCAGTTTATCACATCACCTTTCATGTCAAGAGGAACACCACTGTGTTTTCTCTTGTGAACTTTAGACAGCTTTCCACTGTTACTACATTTTTCGTTCTTGGTTGTAAGATATGGCACAGTATATTGGAACAAGTAGTACTTTTTTTTTTATGTTGAAGGCTCTAGTCACGGACAAAAGTCCACATCAAGGCCAGGCCCTACTTGAAATATAGAGAGAATTAAGAAATGGGGAAAAAAAGACAGGGAAATTATTTATGAATATTTGAGATAATGAAAAACTTGTCTTTTGAAATGAGCCAGGTCATAGTTATTGAGAAAGACATGAGAAGGTAGAGAGTTCCAAAGCTGCAACGTGTAGGGAAAGAAGCAGTCATCAAAATGGCACACCCTTGAGTTGCCGATGGCCACACCGTACTCGTGATGCAGCAGCTTGCCAAGTATTGCGTGGTCTAGCTAGTGGTGGGGGCACACGAGCAGCCAGCTCTCAGGAGCAAAAGCTAAAGTAATACCTATAGAAGAGGGAAAGTGAACCAACATTGCTGCGTAGGGCAAGGGGGTCAAGTTTGTAAGTTAGCCTGGGACATTTTATAAGACGTACCGCTGTCGACTCAACTCTGTAAAGTAAGGAGACAGAGCTAGAAGCACCCCAGATGTGAGAGCAGTACTCCATACAAGAACGAATCAATCCCTTGTATAGATGAAGCAGCTGTTTAGAAGAGAAAAAGGTATGACATCTAAATAGGACACCCAGTTTGTTAGAGGCAGACTTAGCTGTTCTGATAATGTGGGGTTTCCAAGAAAGAGTAGACGTTACGATAATATCAAGTATGTTCATTGTGTCAAAAGGTGGAATTACAGAACTGTCAAAGGAGAGATATGGGTAGAAATTGGGTCTTGAAGGCATTAAACTTTAATAGATTTTTTGTACCCTACTGAGATATCTTGTTCAAGTCTGAGTTTAATGTGGAAGCTGTGTCAAGGCGAGATGTTGATCGATTGAGAGAAGAGGGGGCAGAATTGAAGGATGTGGATGAATGCAGTGTTGAGTCGTCAGCGTATCAGTGCATTGGATTATTTGTGGAAGGGAGAAACTTTGAAAAAAAGGAGAAAAAGTGTAGGGGACAGGACCGACCCTTGAGGGACACCGCTGTTGATGGAGAAAAGGGGCAAGGCTGATCCATCAACAGCCACATTGATAATCGGCTGGAGAGTAAGCGGGATTTCAATTAGCAGAGTGAGGGAGGGAAGCCAAAAGAGGGGAGCTTAGAAATGAGGCCCCAATGCCACACCCTGTCAAAAGCCTTAGATATGTCAAGGGCAGCTACATATGACTCCCCAAAATTTTTCAAGGATGGTGACCAGACATTAGTAAGATAGGAAAGAGTATCACTAGTGGATCTCACCTTACGGAAGCCATACTGGTGATCAGAGAGAAGACTGTGATTTTTGAGGTGTTTAAGGATATGGGAGTTGAGGAGG
>JAUUDW010656315.1:0-10492 GCA_032361385.1 Panulirus guttatus | reverse complement strand
TAGGGAGTTTATACTTGTGGGGCCCCATTTATTAAATTTCCTTTACTATTTCAGGTTGAACCATGATAATCTGACAATTATTGGTCTAGCAACACAGTGGTCTGGGCATATTTCATGTTTCCCACCACTCCCTCTAATTAGTCTGCAGAACTGCTGCAGCAGACTTACTGTTTACCATGTACAATAATCATTTATGAACATGTACAGTAAAACAGTTTAAAACTCAAAAAGCATCACAAATTTGTAATGATCATAAAGATGTAATTCTAATCAGAGTGAGGTTGTTTGGAATCCTTTACTGGCTGCAACTTCATCCAGTATTTTCAATGCACAAGACCCAAAATCTGGTTTTACTAGAACTAAAACAAGTACTATAAGCACCATGTGTGAAAGAAAATCACCAAGTAAAAAAAATTTGGAAAACAGAAGTTGTAAGTGTACTTGATGGAGGGTGCATTACATACCAATTATGTGGCTCATGCACAATGCTTGTACATGACTTTATTTTGCTCTCATTTTTTATTATTTTTTTCTTATTGCACTCACATTCTCAATATTTATTTTTCAAAAATCAAAAAGTAGCTTGCCACAACAGACCATAAATCCCACTACCATCATGACAGTCCAAGGGATAAGTTTGCTTCCATGATTCAGTTCTCTGGTTTTACAATTTTGTATTTTCTAATGTTTTTTGTTATTGACTTCCCCAAAATATGTCTTCAGCTAAGAAAACATGTGCCAGTGGTAGTATAAAATGTAAACATCATTCCTTATCAATCCAAATAAGGTGAAATGTTGAAAAACTTGACCAGGGTACTACATCAGTGCAACAACTGTGACATGGTATACAGTCATCAACTGTCTACAGCACAAAGAAGCAGAGAGAAACAATTCTTAGGTTTTATGCTGATAGTGAATCAAATTAATGATTGTGTATTTATTACGCAATGAAGGATGGTAAAAGTCCATAACTCAACCAGGTAATAGATTCAGTGAATTAAACTTTGTAGAAATGATGGTGTCAGTAGAGAACTCAATCAAGACAGTGAGTATAATCATACACAGGGCTGGCCTCAGAGATTTAAACAGCATCATGGCATACATCTGCTTGCTGTATAAGGGAAGAAATTAGCAGACACAAGGGGGAAAGGAGTGCAATGCTTTGCTTACACATTTCACCAAGGGAGAGCTGCATTATAGCTTGTATACCATACCTTCTTTCTGCTCTCTCTTAAGTCATATTGTGATGAAATTAGCATCACAAAAGTGTCTAACAAAAATTTTGAGGTTTTGGTTGATGAGATAGCACGTGTGACCACCAGCAGACAACGTAACATTTTGTTTACCAAATGTGCTTATCCGTGAGGTTGAGGATCATGTTGCATTTTCACCATAATACTTGTAAGTTAGTGGCACTATGTCATCCATATCGATAACACAGATTTGTATTTCATTTGTAACTGCGTTAGGAAACAAAACAGATGACACATTCAGCTGCAACCAGAACAATCACCTCTCTTTAATGTTCTTGTTGTCAGGTGCATAAGCATATATAATCACCCATTTTTCATAATTCACTTTCATTTCTACCAACATCACTCTGAAGCTCACTTCCTTACACTCACACACTTCCACAGTTCCTTCTGCAGAAGTACTACTCCGTCCTTAGCTCTTTCCCTCACACTTTACCCTTAGGACATTCACAAACCATTTTTCCTCCCTTACCCTTGAGCTTTGTGTCTTTCATGGCTAGAACATTGTGGTATCTTTCCTCAACCATACTACCAATCTCTCTTTTCTTCTCATCTTGATTACATCTATACGCATTCAGACACCCCAGCCTGAACCTTTGAGGAAGATGAGCACTCCTCACATGGTTCCTTCTTCAATTCTATCTTGAAGAGATGAAATACACGGAGATGGTTTCCAGCCCCCTTTTCCTAGTCCTTTTAGTTGCCTTTTACAACATGAAGGGAATATGTGGGAAGTATTCATTCTCTCCTATCCCAAGGGATAGGGGAGAAAGAATCAATGATTTCTGTATCAGTACTATCATTACCTGAATAAATCACACCTGATTTTCCATTTTCAGATCAAGGATTTTTCTTCTTTGAAAATGAAATACATTACAACAAAGAAAAGATACATTTGCATATTTCAAAAATACATTTATTAAGGATCTCAACACTATGTATCACACCATTCAAAACACAAACCTTTGCAAAGCTTTACAAAGTCATTTTGCCTTTTAATACCCCTGACTCTCAATCTCCAGCTCTACCAACTGTTATGCTATGAAATCATATCAAGAAGTAAACACTAATGACATGCTAAACCTACCTAACTCCGTCCATTTCAAAGTTTTGCAACATATTTCTGAATTTTTTTGAAGATGTTACTCAAAAGTATCCAGAATTAATAAGAGATTCATTATTCAGTCATCCAAAACCACATTTTTGGAAGTTACTTAAAATTGATTAACCTGTTGCTCTATATCAAATTAACCTTTATGAGTGCACCAGACCTAAATTAGCCTCACTTTAAGTTCCCCTTCTTCTGATGTCACATGGCCACTCCTTTGCTAGTGGTTCATAATTAGCAAGTGCTCTCTGACCTTCATATCCTATGCTGTTATTGGCTGATGTTTTCAAATTATTTGTATTCCTCCCATTTGTGTCTATTTTTGATAGAGACTGGTAAGTGATCCATAATCCAGGTCAATTTGGTCATTTTTACATGTGCCATGCACAGGCACCCCACATTTAGTGGTATTATTATTCATTTTAAGACAACTGTACATAGTGTAAGTAAGGGCAATATATATACGATGAATGAATTAGTTTAAGATATCAATTTACTAACTTCGAGGAATAATTTTGTGAAATAATGAATTTGTTCTTTATGTCTGCACTGAGATTTCTAAAAATGGCATCTATGATGCATCAATGAGTGGTTTGCCAATTTTTGACGAGGACAACTCTGATTTTAATTGTGATGGTAACAGTTAATTATGGATCATTTATTTTTCATAATGAAATCGATGTAGTTAGTATTGAAAATGAAAATGATGCATCAAGTGAATACAGTGATAGAACAGAGGTGGCCAAAGAGAGAGAGAATGTAACAAGTGCAACGTGGGACTGTGCCCCATATGCTTTGAAAATTGCCATCAGAGACCAAACTTTTCAATTCAGTATGTGGGTGTACCTGGAGTACTCTTACTATAAATGGAACTTTTACTTAGAGCTACATAAAATGAAGAAATGCAAATTGTTAAAGCTACACATATTGCCAAGATTATTGTTATGTTGTCTCCAAATAATAAGCTGATACTTTAGCCTTTATTTTCTTACAGTTACTGTTATTCTATAGCTTTCTTGACTGTTCATAAGGGGTGCTTAAAAAAATTTGTAAATGCAGTTGTGCAAATAGGGGAATGACTGCTATTTATAAACACATTTTTTGTGACTTCATTTTATGGTGCACTCAATGAGTTAAAGAACTTCCATACGTCATTAATCTTGTAAATAATCAATGACCTTGACATTCTAGAAATTGAGCCTCTGACATGAAAGTTTGGAAGTGAGTATTCAAAAATTTTCAGAAATTTTCTTATTTTCAACTGAAATAAATACGAACACAATGAACATCATGTGTCACAGATAAGACACCATTTAGAGTATCGATTGAAATAAGAAATGTAGGTTTTGAAATCTGAAAAATCTTTTGTCTGATGCAGTGTCCTGTGAGCAATAACTCTTCAGTATCTAGGGGTCTAGAGCCTTGTAACACCCCATGTAACTGGTAGGGCAGCACTGGTTTTCCTCACCTGTTGTTAACTACTAACCTATGGTGGCAGCAACTGTGATCAAACAAAGCATGTCACAGTAATAATGCAGCAACCCACTCACTCCAGGGGGACTGATGTATCTGGCAACTCCAAATTTGCAAATCACATGTGTCAATCCAAAAGTAATCATCAAATGCTCTTTTTGAAAAAGGAAAGGAAAGGGTACAGCAGGATAAAAACAAAAGTATCCTCATAGGGAATAACCTTAGAGGTAAAAGTTTTTCGGATTTCAAAATTCACATTTCCCTCCTCTGCTGGTTTGTCCAACAACCAGTAAGAGCATAACTACATGAAGGAAGAGTGCTTACTGAAAAAAATTTTAGGGAAGAAGATATTAAAAGTGGAAATAAATACCTTCTACAGGGGGCACAACAAAAACAAACTTTGTCAAAGGAGGAATCATGCACAATGCAGGTTTATCCATAATGTCTAGATTAAGAAACAGATTGATAAAAGTGTTTGATGAATGCCAAAGACCTCTACTGTTGATTTACTTCAATGTAAGGGTTATAAGAAAGGCCAAGGTATAGTTCATCCTCCACACACATCAAGTTATAATATAAAGACCATGCTGAGCCAGTACAAGTTTTTTAATCCAAACAGATGTTTCTTACTGAAATGATTTCACAGATTCTCAGACAGACAAATAAATATCTTCACTCAAAATCCATTGATTTCCAAAACACTAGGAGAGATTACTGAAAAAAAAGTGCTAATCTCCTGAAGATGTGCTTTAAGAGGTGCTGACTGAAGGGCTACTCTTAGCAATTTCAAACTTAAGCCAGAATTTAGGTTTTGCTTTATCTTAACCAATATATTATGATCAAAAGGAACACTTGCACAAACACAGAAAGTATTTCCCTTAAAGATTTTAAAAGGCCGAAAGTGTTAATATCTTTAATAAGTCTTCCATGAAGGAATCACATAATGGCTATTCATAGGCTTAACAGTTTGAAGCTTTGCAAGCATCAAGGGTTAGGTTTTAACCTTAATGCATAGGTAGTCAAAAAGAAGGCTGTTCTTGTGTGGACACTGCATATATTTCTGTAGTCTTGGACTGAAGGGTGAGTATGCAATCTGTGGAGGAGGAAAGGGACTGGGAAGTGAGCCATTTGTGGTTTGTCGGGGGGCAGATTCAAGTGAGAAACTGTAGAAGTTGGTGACTGAGTTTGGGAGTGTGAAAGGAGAAAGTTGAAAGTAAATATAAAAAAAAGCTAGGTTATTAGGTTTAGCAGAGTTAAGGGACAGATTAGCTGGGGTATGAGTTTGACTAGAGAAAAATTGGAGGAAGTGAAGTGTCTTAGATACCTGGGAGTGGAACATGCTAGCAAATGGAACCATGGAATTGGAGGTGAGTCATTGGGTAGGATGGGGTTGGGGGAAGGTTCTGGGACTGATGGAGAATTTGTAGAAAGAGAGAATGTTACCTGGGAGGGAAAAAATAGGTATATTTTTAGGAACAACAGTATTATATGGATGTGAGGCATGGGGTATAGATGAGGCTGTGTGGAGGAGGGTGGATGAGTTGGAAACGAAATGTTGGAGGACATCATGTGTGTGAGGTTGTCTGATCGAGTAAGTAATGGAAGGGTGAGAGAGATGTGTGGTAATAAAAAAGAGTATGGTTAAGAAAGCAGAAGAGGGTGTGCTGAAATATTTTGGACACATGGAGAGAAACATTGAAGAAAGGTTGACATACAGGATATTTGCTGCAGAAATGGAGTGAATAAAGAGAACAGGAAGACCATATTCGAGATGGTGGGATGGAATGAAAAAGATTTTGAGCAATTAGGGCTGAACATGCAGGAAGGTGAAAGGTATGCACGGGATAGAGTGAATTGGAATGATGTGGTATACAGGGCTCGATGTTCTATAGGTGGACTGAAAAAGGGCATGTGAAGCGTCCTCAGTAAATCATGGAAAGGTCTACGGGGCCTGGTTGTGGACCGGGAGCTGTGGTTTCATTGCAAAACACATGAGAACTAGACAATGGATGCGAGGTGCTGTGGCCTTTCTTCATCTCTTCTTGGTGCTACCTCCCAAATGCTGGAAATGGCAATCAAGTATGTAAAAAAAAAAAAGAAATAAAATTCTGTACCCTAACTCAGGAGACTCTGAGAGATGAAAACTATGAAACAATATTTCCTTTCTGATTATATGAAAGAACTTGCTCCTCCAGCCATGGGCTCATACCTACATGACCCTTTGAAGAATGGAAGCCTTATTTGAGTGCATCAACCAAACTATCAGAAAAGAAACTGGAAAGGCATGGGTTCTGGAGAATCTCCATTAAGTCAGACCAATATATTAAGAATCAAGAAGTTCTCATGTGTGTCAACAGATTAAGTCGTTAGAATAAAAAGTGTGGAGAAAAAAAGCTGGTAGAAGACATCTAGTCTACATGTGATCCATGAGAGTTTTGGGCTGTTCAGGAAATCAGTTCCCTGGAGCAAGTGGGTCCATGACTCAACACTTGCAGACTCTAGAATGATCAAAGGTTTGCCTGAAATAAGTAGTGGCTGCTACCATGAGTTAATGGTTAGTGATAAATGAAAATCTAATAGGCTACCTTATTAGTTAGACAATGTGTTAGAAAATTCTAAGCTTCTTGGCTGCCCCATCAGTTAGATGGTGTGTTAGAAGATACAAAGCTCTTAACTATCTCATTGATTACAAGACAAACCAGCCAAGGAGAGAAATTTTGTTCAAGGCTATTCTGGAAAAGTGGGAGGGCATCATAACACATCAGTATGTACATAAAATAAATAATATCTAGTCCTCAGTAACAATGTACAACCAAATAAATTAATTCTAAACCCAATATTTACACAAACAATTAATATGAAATACACATGAGTTGAAGCAAAATCTAGTTTTGTTTTATCAGTGTCAAGAGAAATATCACAGTAAGGATAATAATGCACTGCATTTCACTGAGCTGGAAAGCTTCCAGCCAGTATTTTCTCATTCACATATTCAGTGGTAATATAAATTTGTTTATTAATTTTTCAACAGTGATAATCCACACACATTTAAACAAATTATCATAGTGCTAGAAATTGGTTCCTAATCTCTAACATCATATGCCTTTTATATCACCAAGATACCCTCTGAAGCAGCAGTTTGACAAAACTATCACCGAATTACTATTTGTCATATAAAAGTTGGTTGTGCATGCACTGCAATACAAGGGCTCAGATGCAAATATCTGTAAAAATCTTCATCAGCCTGATTTTTCTGAAAAAAAAAGGTAAAATACTTAGTTTATAACTGCAGTCATTTAATCATTATGTTCAAACATATACTAACTAAGAGTTCATATTCAGTCTATAAGTTCTTCCAGTTAGCAATACTTCGTATTTTACCTATTGTGTTTTTTAATTACTTTTTCTAACAATTCTGGCATCTGCTATATCATATGGTAGCATTTGAATTGTATTCATTCTCCCCTGTCCCAAGGATAGAAGAAATAAGCATAATGATAAAAGGAGGAGGAGGAGGAGAATAATAATAAGAACTAAACTAAACTGAAAAGAAATCAAATAAATGATACTTACATTTTCAGTTACTACTTGGGGTTTCTACAACTGGAGGCTGTGGTTGAGGTCTAGGATGCTTTAACCTAAGTTCTTTCGCCATTTCTACTTCTTTCATATTTACACCTAATTCCCGTGCTCTCCTCCGTGATCTCCATACCTAGTGGCACAAAAGCAGTTAGTCACAAGACTGCTATACATAAAAGATGAAACAATTATGTCCATATCTATATATGTATTTGTTCTACAATTCCATCAGTTCATCATCCTGAGTTCACTTGTTATGGAGATCCTATTGCCATGGCCATCCCCTTGAGGAAGTTCCTTCTAGAAGGGAGCAGGCATCAGAAATACAGAGAGACAGATAGGTGGATCATCTTGAGCTCTGTTCTCATGTATATGTTGTAAAGTAAAGACTGCCTCTCAAGTCACTAAATGTATCTGTATGTTCAGTGTGATAATGCAAACAGTACTTTCCACACTACTATAGTCTTTCCATCATTCCCTTTACAAACTATTCTGATCCATCAAGTGAGACCAACTTCTCCATTCACACTTCAACCTTTGCACATTCTTTAGTTATACAATTGTAGTTGAATGGAACAAGCTAATCAAAGACACTAACTTTTTTTTAAAATGAGAACTATACAAGAGAAAAAATGTGGGATTATGCAAGTAAAAAAATTTTTTCCCTCTAAAGCAATGTCCTGTTAGCATGACAAGTTCTCTAGGATATTCTCTAAGAAAAACAGGATTAGGCCCTTCCAACCCTCAATAGTTTGGTGAGGAAGCAAAGGCTTTTTGTACATTTTGCAGTCCATCTAACCATGGAAGTAGCAGCTCACTCATTGTGGGCCTGTCTCCTACAATCAGAGATTGCCACTGGGTTAATGTCATTGACCTAATCACTCCTGGCTGCCTGACAACTAAAAATTTGCAGATTGTAGGCATAAACCCTGAAGTGGTGACAATGCACAGAAATATTTTTCAAAGGAAGGGGGAAAGGCAATGCTGGGTAAGAAAATCAGGAAAAAAGCTCATAGGACACTGGCTTTTCAGTTTTAATAATCTACATTGCTCACATGAAGGAGGAGGTTTTAGCATAAAACTTGCAAAGTAGATTAAACTAAGAGTGAAAATACATACTTCCAATGGTAATTTAGAGGCACACCGGAATCTGTCTCTCTTGAAGGAGGAATCCCCACAGCCACACAAGGTAGCTCCACAATGTCTAAACTAAGGTAACATCTGATGAAGGAGTTCGATGATTACCCAAGACCCCTTTCCTTGATTTCCTCCAGTGAAAGGTTTCTGAGGAAGGCTAAGGTTGAGGTTACATTTCTCTCATCATGTGCTCTAGCATAGAGCCTAAAGTAAGCCAATGAGCTCCTTTGTCCATATGGAAATATCCCATGCCAAAAGGAGTTTCTAAGTTCAAGGATGCACAACTATCTCTGGTAAAGTCCTAAAGATCCTTAAGAGAATTACCTGGGCATGAAGCATGATGCTCTCAATAAAAAAAGGGCTATTTTTAGAGTCAACAGCATCATTCTTATTCAGGTACCTACGATCTGAGTTACGCTTTACACATGAGATTATCATCAATAAGAAAAATTCTTGTGTCTGGACATAATGTATCATTCACTAATTGTGTTTCCAGAACTCAAGGGTATAAGTTTTTTGATGCTAAGATAAACTGCCCAAAAAACTAGAGACAGTATATAAAGTCTAGGAATATCAAAAGCTCATTAATAAGCTACCACCTGGACACTGGTGAAGCAACTGATCTCCTCATAAAGAAAGACTATAGACATTTATCCCAGGGAAAGCCTGGGAAAAAAACAAAAACTAATCCATAAAATAGAAAATTTCCATCTGGTAAAATGTTGTAGGCATATTGACAGCGCAGCATCCAATTGGATAATGTAATACTAGCAGATGGGACCAAGTGGATTCATGATGTCATGTTACCCAAGATGAGCAAGATGCTTTTGCAATAGCTAAATTATTAGCATAGGGTGGATGATGGCTAGTACTTTCACATCAGAATTACTGAGGATAGGTAGCTCCTTACACTGATTATTTTCAAGATACCCAATAGAATGTCTCATGCACCTCTGACTTACCCAGAAAAAGAAAAAGAAATGAAAATTTGAAAAATTGGTGAATCTCTTGTTTGTGAGGAAAGAGGTGGGTTTAGCAAGAACCATGTGTAAATTAGATTTAAACATTTAGACAAGCATTGGAGAGTGAGAAAAGGCTGTGTGCACCATTTGTAGATTCAGAAAAGGCATATGACAAAGTAAAGGAGGGCTGTATAAGGTGTGCATGGAAGCTTATGAATTGTTGTTTAGAGCTTTTATATCAGAAGTAATGCATGTGTGGAAGTATGAGGGGGTATGAGTGAATGGCCTGCAAAAAATGTAGGAGTGAATAAAGGTTATGTGATTTCACTCTGGTTAAATAATGTTTTTATAGATGGGGCACTGTTTGTGATGAGAGTAGGGTGGAGTGATACTGAACTTTGAAAAATACAACTTAAGTTGCCATAACTGATGTATGCAGACAATGCTATGTTAATCAAATCAAAGAAGGAGTTGGATGGCCAAACCATCCTATGTGCTAATACCACCATTTTTTCTAGTAACTAACACGGCACAGACAAAACAAGCTTTTCTGGTATTTTTAGACCTGACCCCTCAACCCCTTGATGCTTCTAGACATTTCTCTGTTAGCTGAGCCACATCTCTCGATAAATATTTATGCACTGATCCTTGTACTCTTACTTTAAGGTTGTGTGCTGGATGATGGTTTAGGTGGCAATGTGTGATAATTTCTTTACACAGCCAGTCATCCTTTGGACACACCAATGAGTGCACATATCCGTGAATTTTCTAAGAAGGAAACTGAGTGGCTTTTGTCTAGTTTCATAAGACTAGGCAAAAGATGATCTGCCTTTGGGTTGCGTGGAAAGTGATGACATGGGGGGGAGTGACTCTTTTATCACTGCAAGTTAATCAAGATGAGGCACGAGGAGGTTTTCCAGCAAAAGAGGAGGCAGTGTTGCCAGTACAGAATCTAACTGACTTTGACAACACTGCAACAC
>JAUUDW010656293.1:0-10493 GCA_032361385.1 Panulirus guttatus | reverse complement strand
TTAAGGAGCTGGCAAGAGAGATTGTCACCATGGTGGAGCTAAACAGCAACGAGAAGGTCACTAAGAAGATTTGTGCTGGATCACATCGTGGATCGTCCCATTAGCGTACTGGAGAAGCAGCCTCAGGTGCTGTGGAAGGAGGACTGTGGGCACGGTCAACATCCCAACAATGAGACAGTGTTGTGCTGGGTGGTGGATAGAGTGAAGGTAGGGCACTGTAGATATTTCAGACACCAAGTGTATGTTCCAGAGCCGATAAAAGGTGACAGGTGTCAGAGGTGTGGACATATAAGAGCCAGGTGCAAATACGGGGAGAGGGGCTGGATTTGCTCCAGGTAACGCCCGACGGGGTATCATATAGGAAAGACGGTCAGTGGACATTCAGTGCAGGTGTACGTCTCTGCTGCTTCGGGGATCCTTATTCTTGGAGGCGGGACTGTCCAGTGAGGTCTGGAGAGAAACTTCAGAGAGAGCGAAACGCCATGAGACATTAGTTCATCCCTGCGCCACAGTCTCGATCCTCGGCCTAAGCTGAACTGCACCAGTGGCTTCAAGTTAACCTTGCAGAACAATAAACTTTCACCTGATGCGTTCCCAAAACTACATCCCAGATGACTGAGGCCCTAAAACTCAATATCGTAACTCATATAGATTCCCTGATCTACGGAAAGTTCCAGCAGCTCCCAATTGAGGAACAACGGTTAATTATGAGAGAACTTCGACATCTTTATTCGGTGGAGATTTTTGGCAGACAGTGTAAGGAGGACCAGACTTTCATTCCTTCATAGGAAGAACAGGCAGGCAACTAGATCGAATCCCTTGTAGAAAAGGATCAAAATTTTACAACAGGGATAACTATAGCAACAGGATCAACAGATGAAGAGAGAAACTAATTCAATATAGAAATACGGAACGTGCGACCAGATGCCATCCCAGAAGAACATGAGCAGAGCAGCAGACAGCGCCGGTGAAGAGTCCAGCTGCAGAATACGCCCCACAAAAACACAACCAGACGGAAGCTCAGGTACAACGCCACTCCTCGCACGCACCATCCTGCACCCTCAGCTCTCTCGCTCAAAAAAAGAAATCGCTCTCCATCCACAAACAGTGAGCGCTCCTCATTAACCAGTACAGACGATTCAACAACTTCCGCTACGGGTCCCAGACGGGTTCACAACAGAACAGGCTCCACAGGTATCAGCGGAAGTGTCAGGAGACAGTGATGGACGACGGCCAACGTGTGAGTGATAAGTTCATGACGCAGGTACGGCTCCGGCAGGCAACCCGATTGCCGCGCCGGGTTCTCCTCTAGACGCTCCAGGAGGGAAGGTGAGGTGAATATGACTGTCCAGCAGAGAAGTGTTTCTTTATCATGTTGAAGACTCCAATCGTGGACAAAAGTCCACATCGAGGCCGCGCCTTAATTGAAATATAGAGAGAATCATGAAACGGAAAAAGAAAAGACAAGGGAAAGTATTTACGAATTTTCTAGAAAGTGAAAGAAAGACTTGTCTTTTGAAAAGTGCAAGGTCATAGCTATTGGGAAAGACATGGGAAGGCAGACGTGAATGTGATGGGCGTCGCAAGATATCGGTTACTTGGAACATACTCGTGTTTTCACATTGCCAAGTTTTTGCTTCCTGCCAAAAAAGACTTTTGCTCTGACGGCAACTGTGTGTCATCTGTCACTATTCATCTTAAAGTTGCCACATCAGTCATTGCATATTCGTATGCATCATTGCTTATATATTCTCATAGCAAAATCGATCGAATATCTAGATCATACAACACAACGAGCTCCGACGACCTCTTACATCCCACCTCTCAGCATCACTCTCACTCCTGAACTCTCCCCGGGGGCCCCTAGCACCCCCCCACCCCTCCCCCATCAACAAATCACGCCTCCCACCAGCAGAAGTAAGCGATGGGCGGGCGCCACACACTGGACAGCCGGTAATTGGCCTTGACTACACCAGCAGAGCCACCACAACTCCACCCCGCCCACCTGCTTACCATGCGGCCCGCGCCCTCACGCCCACCCGACCAGAACACACCACCTCCCCCAGGGCCAGGGGTCCACCCTGCAGTGTGTGTGTGTGTGTGTGTGTGTCATGGTTAAAGCTGTGATGGCAATCATTCACGGGTATGGTGCGTTTCTTGGTTTTTATGCCAGTTTTCATGGTGCAGGCTAGAGTTGAAGTTAATGGTGGGCCACATGGTAGAAGTGAGGTGGGTCTTTACGGTTTGGATACAGGTTTTCATGGTGGAGGACGCGGCTGAGTTTATGGTGGCCGCATGGTGAAAGATACGGCAGGTTGCTCGATAGGAATTATGCCGAGTCGCATGATACGAGTCATGACTGGGATTATGATAGCTGACATGGCTGAAGTCTACGGGTTCCTCCTGTGTCGTATTTGGGTGTCGTGATGGAGGGGTACGGTATGGGTCATAATGGGTCTCCTGAGAGGGGTCTGTGGTGAGGGCTGCGATGGGCGTGCTCAGAGCGGTCTGAATTAGGGCACGATAGGCACTATGAGGGGAGAGATATGGTGGGTTATATGACGGGTCTCACGATGCAGAACACAGTGTATGTCATGATGGAGTTATGGCGATTGCAATGCTTAGGGTTATAGTGTCTTGGTGTGGGGTTATGGTTGAGACTTATGGTGTGAATTACCATGGGAATTAGAACAAGCGATAAGACTACGAATAGTTGTATTCTTTTAGTCGTGTAAACAAATATATTCCAAAAGAATTACAGAACTTTTAAGTTACCAGAGTCTTGTATAAGATCCTTTGAATGTCAATATATCACTTCAGAATGGCGAAGCATTCGAAATAGTTTAGTGTTTCATGTAGCATAGTCTCAGGACAAGACATTCAAGACTTGAGTTGAATGTCTTAAAACTCTGTGAAGAAGTCCTATAAGACAAAGTCATGAGGCTCAGGCCTGCTTCCTGCACACTAGTCTTACATTAGGCCTGTTCTATACACAGGGGAATGTTTGTAAAAAGTAGGGAAATAAAAAGTAACCTGGTGGCAGAGACCAATCGAGTCAAGGTTACGTAGAGGCCACTATTTAAGGGGGGGGGGGATGTTGTATGTGTGTGTGTGTATGTGTGTGTGTGTGGACGTGGTAGCAGTGATCTATGCGTTGAAACATAATCTTGATGTTTTAGTCTGGGAAGCAGTGAGGGATATGCTCTTTAAACAACAAGAAATGATGCTGATTGCCTGAGAATGACGCTTCGAGCCATGACGTAAGGGCGTGGTCTATACTGTTTCCTGATGGTTAGGTCAGTGGTTACGCCATCATATTCAAGGATCGTATCGCTGTGCTCTATGGTCGTACTATCGGACTCGAGGGCAGGGAGGTTCACCAGGGCAGGTAGGTTCACAAGAGAAGGGAGGTTCACTAGGGCTGATAGGTTCACCAGGGATGAGAGGTTCACCAGAGCATGGAGGTTCACCAAAGCAAAGAGGTTCACCAGGATAGGGAGGTTCACCAGAGCAGGATGGTTCACCAGAGAAGGGAGGTCCCCCAGAGCAGGGAGGTTCACCAGGGCAGGGAGGTTCACCAGAGCAGGGAGGTTCACCAAAGCAAAGAGGTTCACCAGAGTAGGGAAGTTCACTAGAGCAGGGAAGTTCACCAAAGCAAGGAGGTTCACCACAGTGGGGAGGTTCACCATAGCAAGGAGGTTCACCAGAGCAGGAAGGTTCACCAGAGAAGGGAGGTTCCCCAGAGCAGGGAGACTCAACAGAGCAGGGAGGTTTACCAGAGCGAGGAGGTTCACAAGAGCAAGGAGGTTCACCAGCACAGGGAAGTTCACAAGAGCAAAGAGGTTCGCCAGAGCAGAGAGGTTCACCGGAGTAGAAGTTTCCCAAAGGAAAGAGGTTCACCAGAGCAGGGAAGTTCACCATGACGAGGTTCACCAGAGCAGGGAGGACCATCGGGGCAGGGAGGTTTACCAGAGCAAGGCACTTCTCCTTTAACGAATTTCTGTTATTAAGAGATTATCACTTAAGGCTCACGGAGTGACTTTGTGGCTCTGGTGTCCGGTGTGCTCAAAGATTCCGTCTCATTTATTAGCCCGCACTCTACCAAGATATTTGTTCCCTCGAATATTGAGAAAACATGACTTTTTTTCCCAGTGCTTGATGCAGTGAAAGGAAATTTCATCATTTAGATGTTGAGAGAGGCTAATAATACAGACACCTTTGATTAATCTGATTAATCACTTGTGTGTTATAACAGCAGCATGTAGTGAAGCTGTGTAGACACCACTTCAGATTATAATGAGTGATTGTATTACAGAATGGTATGGAACTGGGTTGGACTGAAACCTTTTTGTGAGGTTTTCCATCGCTGTTATGCTGCATATACAGTTGGAAGCATATTTGGTGTTAGCCCTGAGCCATTCTGAGCAAGAATTCTAAGTCAGAAATGGGTTAGGCAAAACAAAGCAAACAGATCTGCTGGAAGGAAGGCGAGTGAGGGTATTTTTGAAGATATTACTCTGAAAGGGCTTAAAGAGCAGATAAAAAGTAAAGTTTGAATGATCTGGGGACATTAAAGGCGTGGAGTTTGCTGTTAGTAATAGAGAAACAGAATAATAAGTCACAACAAATGGATAAAGAAATTAGGGAACCTAAAGGATCAAATAAAAATCATGAAGTGTCAAGAAATAGAAGAGGAAATTAAGATACTGAGAATTATTATAAGAAAGTAATTTTTAGGCTGGAATAAGGAGAAAAATGCTTCAATGAAAAAAATTATTAAGTTAGTGGAAGGAAACAAAGGACGCATGTCAAAAGGAACCTTCTCGGCTGTCTGGAAATGGTATGGGACCACCAGTGGCGTGCCACAGGGCTCGGTCCATTCCTGGAACCCACTGCTTTTCTTAATGTATGCAAATGACTTGCCAGTAGGACTGGATTCGTAGCTTAACATGATTGCGGATGATACTAAGGACAAAAGAGAAATAAAGAACGGTGAAAATTGCACCAACTTTTAAGGGGACTCCAAACTAGAATCCAGAGTTTGTCTGATACATATTTGATGAAATTAATTCCAGCTAATTATTGAGTATACCTGGTAAGCTGTATGGCAGAGTGGTGATTGAGAGGATGATGGCATGCAGAGAGCATCAGATTGGGGCAAAACAATGCGTTTTTCGTTAGTGGTAAATCATGTGTGCATCAGGTGTCTGCCTTGAATACTGTGTATGTAGAATACTTTAGAGAAACGGAAGAATCTGTATGGCATTAATAGACCTGGAGAAAGCATATCATAAAGTTGATAGGGATGCTTTTTAGAAAGTGTTCAGAATATATGGTGATATGCTGCAGTGCTGTGAATATATGTTGATATGCCCCAATGATGCGTATACATGTTGATATGCTTCAGTGGGGGTCTACATGACACCAGCAGTTGTTGTCATGTTCCACTGAGTGTCTACATCCCTCACTTCTAGCTATAATGACGTAACTTGGCCCACAAGCTCATTCTGAGATGACCTATTTACGTTATACTTGGAAACCCTCCTTTGCGTGTTAGCCTGGCGTGGGTGAGGACATCGGTCGAGGGCATTCCCTCCAGAACACTCTCAGGATCATTACAAGAATTGGTTTCAGGAGGAGCACAGATATCTACCTGCCTTTCCTGCTTTAGCGAGGCAGCGTCAGGAACAAACGAGCAATAGCTTCATTTGCCAGTAACTTAGAGAAATAATCCGAGTGCTTCTGAAGTCCATGCCATTCTCAGAGTGAGCACTATAGTCACGAAAAATAATGCTATTGACTGAAAAAGAAAAAAGATCTGATTTATCAAAGTTTACGAAGGAAGGGACTATCTCGTTTTTCTTACTGGAAATCAAGATACACGTGTCGTATTGTCTCAAGTATTAAGAGAAGCAAGGTGATTCTTTACTCCCTATGGTTCTCAACCAGAACGTTCAAGAGCTAAGTTAGAATTCGTCGTAGACGGAACTGCAATGAACTTCATCTCTCTAAGACTCTGTCGCCTTTGTAAATTCTCATCTTTTCTCTGACCGACGGTAGATCAGTTGTGCCGAGTGCATCAGGTAGTAAACTGAGTGCATCAGTTATGCTGAGTGTATTGTGAGAGCATTGTCTGCATGCCTGTGAGTGTATTACTAATCCTTATGTTGTTATCACTTCATCACTTGATATAAACACAGTAAATGCATCTCAGGAGGGCGCAAATTAAGATTTTCTTTGGACGTGAGTGTGTCTTGCCTGTTTCTTATAGGGTTCACCCTAAGCGCTTTGCTTACCTTGGACACTGTGGACAGCTGAAAATGGTAGAGAGAGAGAGAGAGAGAGAGAGAGAGAGAGAGAGTGTGTGTGTGTGTGTGTGTGTGTGTGTGTGCGTGTGTGTGTGTGTGTGTGTGTGTGTGTGTACGTCTCTTCCCTGAGAGAACCATAGGCAAAGAAAATGTGGAATTGGTCAAGCCAGTACAAGAGATGGAGCTAGCTCCAGGAGTTACTGTACATCCCTCAGGTCTACCGACTTCCTACCCTTGTCCTCCCAAGCCTCATTCTGGTGCTTGTTCAAGAGGATATGATTTACTAATCTATTCTTCCCCGGATGCCGTTTTGCCGTTGGTTAACTACCATACCGGAGACAGGTGGTGGCCACGCCTGGCTGCCTCTGTGGCTCCTAACGAGCAACCACGGAAAGAAAGAAGCCGCTCCTAGCCGAAGGATGCTTGGTTCTGATCCTTTATCTCACGTACGATACCTGACTGGATCCTTTATCGTACGTACTACAGCTGACTGAATCCTTCATTTCACGTACGATAGCTGACTGGATTCTTCATTTCACGTACGATAGCTGACTGGATTCTTTATCTCACGTACGAATAGTTGACTGGATCTTTTACTTCTCGTACGATAGCTGACTGGATCCTTTATCTCATGTATGAGAGCTGGCTGGATCCTTTATGGCACTTACAATATCTAAGTGGATCCATCATCTTTGATGCGATTGCTGACTGGATCCTTGATCTTTCGAAGGTAAAACCACCTAATTCTTTATCTCACTTGGGACAGATGACTGAATCCCTTATCCTGCGTAGGAAACGTAAACTGATTTCGTATTTCACAAGAAGAGAGGACGGGTTCCTTAGCTGATTGGAACCTTTATCTCGTAAAGCTCAATTAAAATGTAAGATCAGAAAAGTATCTGATATTATATATAACGTAGGACGGGCGATTTGATCTCTCTTTTTTTTCACGAGGAGGCTAAGGATCTGATTACCTGCCGTATCTGAGATAAGGGACTTTACATGCAGCTGACAAAGGATTAAAGTGTGGTAGTTTATCTCACTAATATTCAAGGTCCGAATTTCCATTTCGTGATACTCAGTTTGGTAAAGAATTTGATCCTCTGTCACGTAAGATGACACATTCTTATCACAGCGTTAGTAATCGGTTCGTTTGTAATTGTAGAAAAGTTAAAGGATTTAATTATCTATCTAGTGAAGCATACGATATTCAGTTTCTCTCCTCACATACTGACTTAAAGAAAAACTAGTAATGTTTTATGGAACCCATGGAACGACACTCTCCACAAGGTTTTGCAATATCTTCTAGTTTGTCCTTGGTACTGGACGACCAACTGCAGCAATTACACGAACCAATTCTTATTTCTCAGCTTCCAGCAACGTGCCGCTCTTCTGCTGGTTAAGAGGAAAACTCCTGAGTTGGTTTTCCTCTTTTTCATAAACAAGATAAAACCAGCAATGACAAATGTCCATTACACAGATCCTGCCAGACAGAATATACATCTGACCACAACCAGTAACCAGCGCCCACTGCAGAGTTTCAACCAAGGAACACCAGAAGCGAACGCTGGACCAGCCTTCCAAAGTGGCATTTTACTTGCTGCAAGGCTCGTTCTGACTGCAAACAGTGTCCACATTACCAAACAAGGAAACATTCTTGATACTGATTAAGCCTATCCTAGAACTTAAGAGTCCAAAAACATACGTAGTCATGATGAGAAATGTGATCAGACCGAAACTCAAATCTTAACGCAAACTGCAATATGAATATAGAGTCTTGATTGTCTAAGGAAAGATGCCTCGCTGGATATGGAAGAGTAGTAACGAGATTCGACATGGGCTGTATAGAACCATTGTATTTAAAGCAATACAACAAGAACTACAGTAGCTGTATACAGCATAAAGCCAAAATCAAAGATTATAAGAAATCAAAGTAATACCTGAGATGGATCGTGGTAGCATAAATAAAAAGCGCTAATAAACAAATTGTAGAATAAATCAAAAGGAAAATGAGGACATTTTGATAAGAATTTGTCAAAGGAAAAAAGAATATATAATGCATTTGTAATGTATATGTGGTTACAAATAGGTAAAACTGAATAGATCAGTGTATCATCAAAAATAACACAGTGTTAAGGCATTTTTGTTAATGATGAGTTCATTTATGCAAAACAAATCACATGAAAGGTCCTGTTATATTTCAGATATGAACATGAACGGGTTTACCTTAAGGCCCTCAACTTCATAGTGATTCACAGTAAGACGATATAGCAACACTGTTGTACCGCAGAGCTGGTGGCTGCTGAATCCATGCAGAGCTGAAAGGTAAAGGTACCTCAGCAGAACATGATCCGTGCAGATCTGACAGGAAGTCAGCAGATCAGGAACGTTAACACCTGTCCAAATATCTTAAAAGAAATTCAGGTTCTCATGACATTTTCAGAAAAAGAAATCACATTACTATACGATACAACTTTCAGTATTATCATACGACGGCCAGACCTTTAACATAACCCGATCTGCAGCATATTGGTCCACCATTCATGGCAGGGATTCGGCACACGATTTCCTACGGTACGCTACAATAACTAATATAAAGAGCATAACCATGGACACAAATTGTTGAAAACAGAAGTCTATAAACATTTGGATATTGAGACATCATCATAAATTTCTATGAAAAATCACAGACATTCAGAATGAAATGTATTTCATTGGAAACATTCAGTTTAAGTGAGTGTCGATGGTGGTGTGTAGTGCGTCCTTTGCTTCCCCTGCCAGGTTAAATCAAGGGCAGCATTTTGTACCGAAGACACTACGAGAGACAGCTATTCCCGTCCTGACAGCTCAGTCCTACCATGGTCTCAAATGGGACGAACGGTCACACATTTACTATAAAACTGTATGTGCACAGGGACATTCTCTGGACTGCAAAGAGCTGTAACACATCTGAGGACTTCAGAAATTCTCATAATAAAAGTAATTGAAACTTCAAATGATGATCCAGAACGCCTATGGAACTTTGCGGAAAATGAGCCAGGATTCTGTGGGACCAGTACCCCCATCTGTATTTGTGCACCAGCAGACGACGGGAAAGGAAGTAGATGGTACAGTGTAGCACAGGGTCTCTGTCTTCAGTGGCATGTGTACTGGAGTGTGTGGTTCCTGGCGACGGTAGCAGCCACGGGTCAGTTGAAGATTCCACTTAACCTCATCGTTAGTTAGTTTTGGCATTATGTGAAACGTGATGATGCTGTGATCGTCTTGTCCTTATTAACCAGATAAGGTCTGTTAATAAAAAGAATGCAATTTGGTCAGTCAAGTTGTTAGTTCATTGGGAAAGGTCACCTAGTAATTCAGTGAACGAGAACTTGCTTCTTATTTGCCACCCATGATCGATTCTGGCGAGGTGTTTACGTTCTTAACTATTGGCATGAATGACGTCTTAACTTTAGTCACATATTTGTTTACATTGTTTTATGGATATCTTCAAGAATTTACACTTTTTTTCAACTCTCAAATGTTCAGTTTTTATGTCCACGGATGGCAGTTCAGTCTCAATCTCTGATTATCTCAGGTACAATAGTTGACTGGATCCTGTACCTCACGAACGATAGCTGGATAGATTCTTTACCTCGCGCACGATAGCTAGATGGATCGCTTATCTCACATACGATAGCTGACTGGATCCTTCATCTTAATACAGCAACTAACTGGATCCTTTTTCCTACGTAACATGACCTAAAAGCTTTCTACCCAAGTCTCTCTGTTCGCCCACCCGGTCCTCATGAATCACGACTGCTAACAGACCTCACTAACATTCACTCTAAAACCACCAGAGGCGAACGCTGGGGCTGGCACTCCGGACCCACACAGCATTTTAACCCAGCGGGAGTGTACTTTACCAAAAGCGAGGGAGCTGCTAAATTAGTTCAGACCTGATAACGTAAAATCTAACCATCAGGGGAAGGATGTTGTCGATGGGTGAACGAGGGAGGTGTTTAGGAAGTGCCTTCGTGAGTGGTGATAGCAGTGGTGACCAGACCTCGGAGCAGAGTGCCAGGGTCACTGTCTTCACCCTAAGAGAGAGAGAGAGAGAGAGAGAGAGAGAGAGAGAAGCTATCACTGAGCACCGTTGTTACCATCATTGTTACTTTTCAAATACCAATCTTGGCTCTGTATACC
>JAUUDW010656282.1:0-10493 GCA_032361385.1 Panulirus guttatus | reverse complement strand
TACGAGAGTTGTGAGGAGTTTTCGATAGAGAGATAGGTAGAAATTGGGTCTTGGAGGCATTAAACTTAACTAGATTTGTGTACCCCACTGAGATATCCTGTCCATGTCTGAGTTTATCTCCCAGTCAAAATCTTGTTAAAATACAGTCTTTCATAAAATCTTCATCATACCCATCTTCAACATGTAGACCTAATAGTGAACATAAACTTCAATACGGCCAAATTTACGGGAACAATGGATAAGAAATGTGTGTCCGGCTTCTGACTGCATTCTACAGAAATAGCAATCATTTGCTTCCCTTTACAGCATTCAAGAGTCTTCCATTTCAATACAAATGTAGTGCTGGACAAAAGCAGCTAAACACTCCCAAGCAGTGACCAGATTTTGATATCTGACATCAAGAAGTGGGATCAGTTAGAGTAACTCATTGTTGGATAGTCATAAGAGGATTGCTGCTCATGAGTAGTCAATATTGGTGGTTCTGGGAACTACTTTACAATAATCTTTTGGGTTACCTTAAAATCTATAGCTCAAAACAAAGTCTAAACAAACAATCAAAACCGTAGTACTCTCATCTCACACTTAGGCTCAGAAAATAATCCTCCTCATTAAAAGGCCACTAAAATTACTCACCTGCAGACTAATGTGACAACTGCTCTGTTGGGCCGGCAAAATCTGGGATATGCAGAGACTAACCTGCATGCATGAAAGGTGGTGGTTTAAGAAGATGTTGATCTTTAATGGAGAAGTTCTGTGGTGGAAGGTTTTGTACCAGAGGAAGATTCTGAGGCAGGTTTGTTTGAGGCAATAAAGACATTGGTGGAGTCTGGTAGCCACTCATCACTCCTACACCTCCTGGAGCTAATAACTGAAGCTGGCCTCGCATGTGAGCTTCCATCACCTGTGGACAAAATGGCAATTAAGTTCTGTATCCCTAGCATTCAAAATATTTTCTTTATCTAAAATCAATTACCAAAAGAACCAGACTAGGCAAAACAGCTCTTGCTATGCTGTGTACAAACTTTTTCTGGTTATAAAGTTATCAAAATCCAAATGACTTAATCCCTACCTCCCTCCCAATGTGTAAAAACCCCATGCAGCAGTATATATAAAAAAAAAAAAAAAAGGGGGCGGGGGGGGCTGTTTCATACTAATTCTATGCTCCAATTTCTACAGCAACAACATACGCACTGAATAAGGCATTCAGAAATAAAACCCTAGTCAACCCTAACACCCAAATAAGGGAAAAAGAGATTAAGTTTTTTTTCTTACTGCAAATGGTCACGTTAGAATGACTGTAATAATAGTGCAGCTGCTGTGCTTGGCAGTGGTTATTCAGAGCAGATAGGAAGCTAAAAAGTCAAGCAATTTTATTTATAACTGAACTATTACTAGCCTCCCATTCATAAGTGGCCAAGTCTCATGCATACACCCTCGTGAATCAGTAAGGTAGGAATGAGTTCCAGGAGAACCATAAGAATAAGGATAGGAAAGGGATAAGGAAAGGGATAATCCATTGTCCCTTTAAAAATCATATTTTTGCAACAGAAACACTCTGATTCAAAGTGGGTTTACCTGCATCTCACATTAGCAAAACCTGTATGAATGCTTGCTACTTGTAGTAGATTAGACTGGGATACTAAAACTGGTTCTTCCGACTCCTTACTATTTAAGTTTACCTCTAAGTTGGTGCTCTTCCTGCTCCCCTTCTTCCCATAAGCAGAAGACTGATTGGGCCCTTTCCAATCATGGAAGTTGTAGGCACAGGAGGTTAAAATACAATATTACAATGTATATAATGCAGGGTGTCCATCATAACTAATGAGTGTCACAATGGCTGTGAGGATGCTGCCACTTGCCAGCAAACAATCACTCACCACAGTGAATATTCTCTATTGTCATGAACTGTACAATATTCAAAACTTTATATGTTTAGTGTTTCATGAACTTTACAATTTCCTTTATTTTTCATGGAAAATACAATCTTTATGCTACAGCAAACGTGTGCAGAGCATCATCTTTATAATCTAGAATATTCAGCATGAGACGTGCACATACTTCACATTTGCTCCCCGTATTTCCAGCGTCCTCAACAGAATTAATAATAAAATAATCTATCAGTAACTGCTTGTTTTCTTCGCACACTTTGTTTCCTTCTCCAAACCCATATCTATGGATTTGTTTTCTGTCAATTGCATTCTTATTTTCAAATATATCTTCCCTAGATTTCCTTAGGGGGAAGCTGCTGAACATCAGCGAGAAATTCAGCTAGTGGGACACACTCTTCGAGTAAAGGCTACCAACTGCAATAATTCTAGTACAGCCAGTCAAATCCTGCTAAGGCAAAAGCTTGGCCAGAAGGAAACACAACATCCTCCATACATGGTATGTACAAGCTGGATCTCAAATTAAGTATTCAGTGCAGAATAACACAGGGGTAAAACATGCTCAAAACTAAGATGGCAGATGAACTCATGCATCATAACTGCTATCATCAAGCTAACTAAATGCCGCCTATCAAAAAGACTTATATGAAGGTAGAGATGCAGTGAAAACCACCCTCTACCTAAGAAAATATAAAAAAAGTTACAAAAGGTTCAAATATATAATATATGAAAACCAAAATTAGCTCCAGTTTCCTACAGGTGGTGTAATGTACAAGGGCATAACAGAAGGTGTCAATACAAGCAATGCAACCACAAAAGTTCATGCAGATGAAAACTGCCTAAACGAAAGGCTTACTATTAAAAATGCTACCTGTACTAACAATGATTCCCCCATTAAAGAACTATATCAAAAATATTTAGGCTAAAAGCAAAGGTAATATATTCCCTTAACTAATATTGGGCTGCCTTGAATTTCCACTGAACCTACATTCCATTCTATTCACAACTCTATGGCTCCATATAAATACACATGATTCTGCATCTGTATACCAAAGGATCTGAGAGGCACCCCATAATAAATATATGGGGAAAAGGAGACCTTTACTGTAAGTTCTGTCTAACTTCACAACTAGAATGGAAATTAAAGCTATGAGCACCAAAGGGAGTTGGAGGCTTATGAACCTTAAACGAGCACAATGATCCATAGCAGGATTCCAAAGATTCTTGACTCATGTTCTTTTGCTGCCTATCTGAATATAAACTAAAGTTCCACTTCAGCCAGACTCACAACAAAAATTTTAGCTGAGATTAAACCAGACATTAAGGTTCTGTATGGGTTCCTGAGGGACTTACAAAGCTTCTTGGCCATGGTTCTGTTCCATTTCATTCATACCTATAAATCAAAGTTAAGCTGATGTTAAACTTAGAATAGAAACTAAAGTTTGATTTGGAACCCACAAGGCCTTCTATGACCAAAAGTTCCACAGTCGTCCAACACAAACAAAGTAAATGTGTTCCTTCAACCAGACTAATAACACAAACTTAAGCCACTACTGAGCTTAAACTGGAAACAAAGGTTTTGTTTGGGAGCCTTATAAGGGATTTTCAAAACTTCATGGATAAGGTATCCTAACCAGAACTGAAGATAAAGTTCCATTTCAGCCAGAGGTACAACATAAACTTATGCTGATGCTATGTTCAAAACTAAAGCTAGGTTTCTGTTTGGATTCTTAAGGGGACCTTTATGGGCACTGTTTCACTGCACTCTAGCTAAAAAGAAGTTAAGGTTCCATTTCAGACAGACCTATAACATAAACTGAAGTTATTCATGAATTTAAAACTAAATCTAACCTGGCCAACAATAGAAGCTAAGGTCCTACATACGATAATGTATGCTGATCAAACAATGCTTTTTTGAAGTTCTACATGAAACAGTCTCATTAAAGGTTCCAAAGATTTTCTTAGGGTACATACCCTCCAACACCATTCCCTGAGTATATCATTAGTATATCAGTACAGTAATGGGAATCTATGGGATCAGTGTCTGTGTTCATCCTTCTTCTGATGGTAAGGATCATAAAGTGATCCTGACAGAAGCATATGATGAGCACACACACCAGAAAATGGCAACCATAGCTGCCATACTAGCAAGAACTAAACCTTTCCATCTGGAGAACTAATGTCCTCACAACTCATGACATCATTTGACATGTCCTGAAGTAATAAAAAGATTCACAGGGTATGCCTTATGAAAAAGATACTTACCTTACATACATTTTGCAATGATTTCATAGGATTCCCACCCACACAGTTCAGTCTCAAGCAAACCTGCCATATTGCTAATTTGCCCAGGCTTACTATTAGAGGCCATGTCACATTGGCCTACAAGCCTATAACATCCTGGGTGGTCTATTACACTTTAATGATACCTGCCCAGGCCCATTTCAGGTTTCTCAACTTTATCGTTCATAACATTTCTAATGCTGTCTCTTACTGAAGTGATTTCACCTTCTGATTTAGTGGTAATACTTTACAGTATTTCATGTCTCTTATGATAACTGTAAAATATAATAGACCTCTCTTGTGAGCATTCAGCATTTTCAGTAATTCTCACTACTATAAATTCTTGATGCAGTCAATGCAGACTGTGAAACCTTTGCACACTTTCTAACTGCAGTTTTTACTAATCCTCAAAATGATGGCAGCACAAAGCAGTACTGTATCAGGGAAAGTATTGGTGCCTTGAAGAGCATCATTACTAGCTTTACTTCTCGTCTTAAAATCCTGCCATTTCTTGCCATCAATCTTTATGGAAGTGGTAACTGTTGCTCTCTGGTGTTCACTGTAAGGACATCCGACATAATTATTCTGAGGTCTTTTACACCATTCTTCTAAAATATGATAGAAATCATTTCTGTTTGGTATTCTGTACTTTTTTCATCTCTTCACTTCCCCACTACATAATCAAAACTTTTGATCATTAAAAAGCAAATTACTATCAGTGGCTCAATGGAAGACATAAGTTAAATTTATTTGTAATTTCTAAGTGCCTTCAACTGATAAAATTTCTGAAATCATTTTGGTATCACCTGCAAGGGATGATATGTAACTGTGGCCTGTGTTTGTGTTTGTCAAATATAAGAATGAGAAATAATAAAAGTGCATGTAAATTTCCATAAGAACTAGGCTTTATACTTTAGAGAGGCATTCCAAATTGTCTGATTTACAGTCTCTTCTCAAGATAGGTGAAACAAGCAAAATCTGGTATATAGGAGCGACATGTGGGCAATAGGTTGAACCAGGGTAAATGAGGCAGTCAAGATACCATGGCGAGGTCTGTTGGCTTGGATATGAGCAGAGGAGCTCTGGTTTTCCTGCATTACTAATAAGAGCTAGGGAGTGGATGTGAACAAATGAAGCTGTTATCTGTTACTGGCACTACCTCTTATTGTGGGAAATGAAGAATAAGTCCTCCAAAGTGAACTATGCATAACTTTGATTCTTTATTATTTTTGTGCAGGCTAATCAAAGTTTTGGTTGTGAAAATTTTTAACAAAATGTATGTAAACAGTGCTCTTCTCTGGTTTCAGACAACTACAATCACAAAATGTTGTCCATTTAGAAGCCATATTATGTGTTTCATTAGCATGAAATGAGAAAACATGATACAACCCCACCTATAGATAATTTCTGGAAAGTCTTGGTTCATCTACCAAAGTGGTTTCAGAAAGATGAAAATGCTGAAAGTTTACACACAAACAATACACAGCAATAATGGACAAAAAGTTACGACAAAATATCTCCAGGTGAACTAAAAAGTGGTTCACATAATTGAAGATGGAGTAGATGGTCACCCCAATCTTGCTGACTGCATGTTTTGAAGGGCACATGAGTACTCATCCTCAAGAAAAAAAAAAATCATTCAATCATTTAGCTAGCTTCTCATTTTGAAGAACCACTGCCAGGCAGGTGGGCACTCTACTTGCACACAGTCATGCTAAAATGGCATGCATGAAGAAGAAAAAAGTATGCATAATGCTCATTTACCATCTTACCACAAATTTACATGTTAGAACTTCAATAAACAGCTGAATTAAACTGCAAACATTAGCATACACTACATGTCTTAACTAACGGATGAATATAAGAGAAAACATCCTTTATCTAAAATACCTACACTTTGTCCCTTTGCATTACCTTATTATCTTGAAGTTGACCGCATGCTGGGCGGTACATATCCTGATGTTCATGGTGGGGGAGAGGGAGGGAGGTTATAATACCTCTCATGATGCTTCAAATATATGGTAGATGACAAAAAGTTACTTCAACATATCACTGTGTCCCTTTAAAGTGCAGTACTAAGGAGTACCTGTCTATGGCAAAACCCAAACAATCATATCTGTATATTGGCTACATACCTCTTCATGATGAGTGTCTCCTGGACCAACAGTGTGTCTTCTGGAACAAAGATACTTGTCTACAGACCGCTGATTGGGTTCATCCGTGTCTGATTCTCCACTGATGTCTGTGTCCCCATACTGTGGAATAAGAGGGTATTAGATATAAGTAAAATCACATTCTGTTTACATACATCATTCATGCCTACAGCATCTGCTAATCAAAAGAGGATATATCCTATCAGAATTCAAATCTATATGAATAATTTCAAATAACCAGTAACCCAAGTAATGAATCCTGTGCAAAATCTTAAAAAACTAGGAATTGTGTCTGGAGGACAAGTACACCTTTCGTCTAACAGATGTCATAGAAACTGAAGATTTCAAATTGGAAAAAAATCTAATTTATAGTACAGGCTCTTATAATCTTACTGCAACCGAATGACCATTATATGAATCTTATTAATGCCAAACCTAAAATAATCTTACTAATGACCAAACTAGAGCCATCAACGTAAAAAAAAAAAATGAAGCATACCCATGAACAGCATTAGAGGTGTTGGAAAGACTGGTATGTTTCTTTGATTATGCATGTATAGGTAAGAGCTAGGGATGGACAACAACAGAGTAACACCAATTCATATGAAGTCAACTTATATGAAGATTTCAAAGTTGTTATTTGGGAGTAATGATCACTAAGATAGAGGTAGGAAGGCTAAAGTGAATAGTACAGTCATGCAAAAGAGAACAAGATGTGCAGTTACAGTTATGTCATATGGGATGAGGTGCTTGTTCCATTCAAGTTTCAAAAATAATGTATAAATAGGTGAAAGTATTAGCAGAAGAGCTGAAAAACCCATACAGCCTAATTTTAATCAGAACTACAGACAGTTCAAAATCAAAATGAGGGCGAAATGAACAGTACATAAACAACTACAACAGTGTATGGATGAAGGCCTGTCAAGATGACTTGGCCATGTAAGATATAAGGGAGATAACAGGTTCATGATGATCTATAGTAGTGTAAATGATGATATGAGGAAAAGAAGCAGACCAAAGAAGAGATGGGGTTTTATTACTATTAGTCTACAGAAAGGAGTACAGTATCGCTGAAAACGTTCTTGCCCCGCAGAAGCCAACCTTACCCTGTCCCCTTATAACACCAGCCTTGATGCTACAGGAGCCCCGTTAAAAGGGGTTCTGGGATTACATAACTAACTACAATATGGGGAGGGATTTTTACAATCATTGGAAGCTATCTAACTTTTTTTATTGTCATACAAGTTCTTTAACTTTTGAACACTGTCAGCATTCATAATTTCATCATTTGCTTTATTTCATTCACACAACTCTGATACTAAAAAAGTACTTCTTTGAGTCTTTTCTAACAAGTTTCTTGCTTGGTTTCCTGTTATGTCCTCTGGCTGTTCCATCTTTTCATTACACAAAGATCTGCTCATTGTGAACATCATTAACTGGTTTTGAAACTTAAATGTTGCGGCAAGTCTCTCTTTAATTTTCACTTTTCCATTGTGGGTATATCTACAGACTCAAACTGCACCCTGTAACTCACCTCTCTTAATTCTGGCACCATTTTCGTTGCCCTTCTTGGGACCTTCTCTCTTAGTTCTCAGTGCTCTTTAAGTGCAGTGACCAAACTCAGACACATTTTCTAATTCGAGTCATATACACTTTGTAAACAACTTGCTGCAAATTTCCTTATCCATGTACTCAAACAAAATCTTAATATCTGCCAGCACACAGCTTGTCTCCTTTACTTCTCTCCTGCAGTGGTGTTCTGGTAAAAGCTTAGGAACAATTCAGGAGATATTCTGGTAAAAGCTTAGGAACAATGTCAACCCCCAAGTCCCTCACACAGAGATTCCTGTAGCTTGTTTCCTGCTAGATCATACTCATATGGAAGCCTCTATTCACCATGTCCCATCCTCACTACTTTGCATTTACCCAGGTTGAGTTTCATCACCCATGTATTAGCCCTACTTTGGAACTTGTTTATGTCTCTTTTCATGGTGGTGATGCATTCCCCATCACTCTCTGTTTCAGAAATACTGAACCAGAAAGTACATACTAACCTACCAGAGCCAACTCCACACAAGACTATACAATGAACACATGATACCAGAGAAAGATTTGGAGACACCCCCACCATGTCAGCCACAGGTGCCCAAGATGATGTTAACTCCAACCTCTCTCCAGTCATTGATAGATACCTCAATGACCTCTTGTCTAACACACCAAGTAAAAAAAACTCCCCTAAGAGTAACCCCACAGAAACCAACCCCACCAGAACAGACTTAAGTGCTATACCCCACCACTGCATTTCTTAAAACCCCACACACAAGAACAATGGTATAAAAAAATTGGCAGAGAGAAATTTTCATTGAATATACCTCTGCACTCAAAGTAACTCATCAGTCCTTGCTCTCTTATATTATACCTTTCAAATACTGGTTGGCTGATGTTCTGCTTAAAATCTTTTCCATACTACATCCTTATGCTCTTTTGCTAACATCTGCCAAAAAAAAGTGAGGAACGTGAGGCCGAAGCCTCAGCAAACACTGCACTAGACTTGCCCTCTGCCAGTGGCCAGTTAAGGGTGCAGCACTACAGGCTAAGAAATGGCACTGGAGTTCACTAGTTATGGAGACTCTACAACCATGGCCACCCCTATGAAGGAGTTCCAGGAGGGAGTCAGAAGTGTCAGAGATAAAGAATAGAATAGAACTAACAAGTTATTCTAAAAAAGAAGTGAGTAAGAGTAGAGAGAAGTATAAGAAGCCAAAGTGAAAAAGACATGTTTGGAAGAATATTGGGAACAAAGGATGAAGTTTATTAAAGATAAAGAGAATATTTCAAAGACCTAAATGGAGATGATGGTGGAAGAGACATACCTATGGGTACAGTAGGAACAAAGGTGGGAAGAGAGAGAAATAGGTATATGGGAGATGACGATATTACAATGGAAGAAAACTACTACATCTCTTTAGGAATGGAAAAGCTGGGGGCACATATGGAGTGGTGAGTGAGATCATGAACAGTACAGGTGAAACTGCAGTGGAGTGGAACAAGATGTGTGTATCTGTAAGAGTAGTCTAAGGGAGTTGTAAAGTATGACTTCCCTTCCCTAAATCTACGCTATCTACCAAGAAGGCAGTTTCTCATTTGCAAGTGGTCATCTAATTGCTTTCTGATTACCTTTTCCAGAGTTTTAAATATCACACTTATTAAGACAAACTATTTAGTATTTCAATACTATTTTCTGATCACCTTTCTTTAATATATGCATGAAAACAGCATCATCCATACCTCTAGCATTATGCCTCCCTCAAGCAATCTACTGAAAAAGATTTCATACAGGCTAGCAAGCATCAGGAGCTGCAACACGTCACGAAAATCGATGTAGATGTTCCGGCTTTTCTACGTTTCAGTAACTTCCAAAACATCTTCCCCATTCCATGTTATTAGTGTTGGGGTAATAATGTCCTCTGCTACGAAAACACTTTTAAACGATTCATTCAGCTCAAATATTTCCTCACCATCCTTAACAGCTGTTCCCTTAAATTTCCTTAACCTAATTAGCTGCTCTTTAACCAAAAAATTGCTCCTGCTGAACTTCAGAAAAAGTTTTCAATTGTCATTTACATTGTCTAAAATATTCTTTATAAAATTTTCTGTTCCTACATCCTTTATCATGCAGTACTTAAATGTCGCTTAGTTTTAACTAACTGGCTGAACAAGACTTGCCAGGGGAAGCAGAGGGGGAACATAACACAAAGAGGAAATAGAATCATGACAAAAAATTTTTGAGGGTATAAGCCAGGGGAGTTGTTTTAAAACTGGGATTAAGACCAATGCTACAGAAAGTTCTGTGAAATGTTTGGTGAACAAATGAGGGCATGGGTACCACTGAAAACAAATAGTGGAGATAGGTTTATAAACAGAGAAGCAAGGAGCAATAAAAACTGCCAATGAGCAAGAGAGCGTAGAGATGAATTATGGATAGGGACAACCCTGCAGCCACACAGCAACTGAAAGGTATTAGCGAGCAAGAAATGAGTACAGCAAAATATGGAGGAAAAAAATTTGGGCTGAGGCATCTGAAGCAGTCTAGGAAAACCATGGAAAGGTCCATAGGGCCTGGTTGTGGATTGTAGTCTATGGTTTTGGTGTATTATACCTGACAGAGAAT
>JAUUDW010656271.1:0-17921 GCA_032361385.1 Panulirus guttatus | reverse complement strand
CTTTCATTTGAAAATCTATTGTTTACTATTTCCAATAGTTGGAGGTGATCATAAAAATTCGTGTGGTTACCAATTGTTACAAACATTATCTTACTCTGAGGAGAAATAACTTCACTAAAAGATTTATCATATATGACTATTTACCTCAATCTTCAAAATATCCATATAGTACATACCAGAATAAATCTTAATCTCTCTCTCTCTCACACACACACACAAATACATATATATATATATATATGGAATGCAGAATACGTACAACTCTGGGGCTACAATACCTAGTTCAAGTTTTTTATGAAGTGACCTACATAACTTGCATTTCAACATATCCCCTTTTATTAGCATAAAAGTATATTATGCTCCACTATCTATATATAACCAAGAAAAAACTAATCCCATAAAATGTGTAATACACATCACAGCCAACTCCTACTGAAAGGAGTGTAAATTACTGTCCTCAAACCACAAACACACAAACCCTAATGCTAATTTATGCATAAGCAAAAATCAGTTGAATAACAGTTTGTCCATATTAGGAAAATAACCTATTGTACACAGTTTCAACAGCAACTGATTGACATCCTTGATGGTTCCTTACTTTAATATTTTTAAGACAACTTGAAAGAACAAGATTAATATTTGCATATTGCTCATACTGACATGACTTCAAGCCCTTCAGCACCTAACATGAAGAGCTGATCTAAAGTGAAAGTATACATGGTCACAAAGCTTTTCTCCTTACTAATGAAGTAAAGATATGAGTCTTATGATTGGTACAGTAAGGCAGGTTAAGCAGCATCTGGCTTCAATAACCTATTACCTCACAATATATACTTTGTCCGCATATGTAACAAATGCCATCCACTATAGTTGCCACTTCCCTGATGCACGACAGAGTTCTATGAAAGGTCAACCACCCCATATATTACATCACCATTTAACACTGTTCCACTCAATTATTTGTACATTTGACAAATAACCTTTTCATTATTGTAAAGTGCGTTGTTTGTCCATGTATTGTACTCTGAGATTATAAGATCATGTACCAAATTCTTACAAGCAGAGTTATAATTAAGTTCTGTAACTCTTGTATTAGCACTCAGCAACTAATAATATATGGAATATAAAAACACATCCTTACAAAAAGTCAATTTTCCTTGAAACAATAATTCAATGTACAATTTCACTATATTGATACAAAACCAGCTTTCAAAAGACTGGAATGAAGAGTGATTATTCCTAACAAAATAAGTAAGCAGAAATGTTATACGAGATATTCCACTACCAAGGGCACATCACTTTGGATTTCAGGAACTATATATCCTGGGAAACAACCCACAAGACATTAAAAAAAACTTGGAATTACATGAATGAACTGATTTCCTTACTTCAGAAATCAAAAAAGGTAGATGCTTTTGAAGAACTGTGTTCAGCTATTTCTGAAAGACAGTTTACCCAGAAAGCCTTTCTTTGGGTCTTTGTTATGTCATCATAACTGACTGCTGCCAAAATCAAGAATGTCTTACAAGGAACCAGGATAATGATACATGACAATTCTGCAATACCTCTTCACCCAGTAATTCAAAAGCATGATGTCAGAGCAACTACTTAACACAAGCTAAAACTGGAAGTGAAAGTAAATACTATCAATCTACTAACTCCATTCTCACTTACATGAGGTTGATCCAGTGCATGCAGCCAAGCACTTTCTCTGGAAATTAATTTTTCAGAGCTAAGGTCCCAACTACAATCCTGCAGGATGGTAAAGGGAAGGAAGTTATCTCACCCTAAGGCAGGATTACTACCGTATCATACTTAAATCTACATATGCTGTATTCAGTACATCACAATTAAGTGATCATGACAGAAATGAACTAAAATACAAGCTGATACATGCACAAAATAGTTGTGCATGTTCACCTCATTCTTAGGCCTCATAATGGCTGGATTATCATTCCAAGGAAGGCACTACTTAATGCAGGACCAATGAGCAACCATAATTTATTGTTATACTACTCAGTGTTACATCTATCCAGTAACTATCCAAACCAATCTATTGCAAGGCTTGAAAGGTTCCCTCGAAAAACAAAGATTGATATGCAATTTAGTGAGGAATGAATCTTTTCACCCTCAGGTTTCATAATGGTAGATCCAAATTGATAGAGCCAATGAAAACTGAAGCACTAGATTCAGTCATATAGTTGTGGTAAGTGTACAACAGTCACTCATAACAGACTAAGATGTCTGGTCTTTAAGACTACTTAACATGTAATATGTTCACTAAACCTGATGTAACTCAACCCCTACACTCAAGAAATATTGCTTATTATTGCATTATATTAACAAATCCTTGTCAGAATTTAAGACAATAACATGCTTAAAGTATATCTATTAAATTATTTTACGCCAAATGTGAGCCATTACATACAATTCAAGGTTCAACCAAATAAGTCACTTATGATGTCTGTGCAAATAAATCTTGATAAGAAATAAATAAAATGTAAATTCTAAAAGGTTCATCCAGGAACCCTAACACGAGGAGACTGTGCTTCATAATCTAATAGATTAGAATCTTGTGAATCAATACCAATATCCATATCAACTTGCCTTTCCTAGGCAACATATTTGAGGAGGGTTTACTGGTCTCTTTATAAATAGTGTTTGGGTCTAAAAATCAACTGCAGTCATGGCAGTCAGTTCTAGGATGCAATTTCATCCCAAGGCTCCAGATAAACATCCAACTTTTTCTGATATTTGACAACAGTTTTTCAATGTGTATCCAAATTGATTTTTGAACTGGGCAGGGTTTTATCTGGTAACATCCACTGTGACCATATCCAAAAAGGGAGACTCCCAAAGCGAACAAGGGTTCTGTGATAAAGCGAAATAATAGAGAAGCTAGTAAGAGCTTTCTAGAATCAATTGTACCTTTCTCTTCCAATATTCTGACATTTGTAAGTAATCAAAATTCCTTGTTTCTTTCCAAGTATCTATCTTTCCGAAGTATTATATATACACAGAGTAAATCATGTCTCCTTTCTTTTCTTTCTCACTTGTTTGCTGTTTCCCACATTAGTGTGGCAGTACCCAGAACAAATGAACAAATAGGATTATGCCTGGGGTTAATGAATGGGTAAAGTTTGAAAGGATCACATTCACAGGTTCTCATTTATTGGCTACAAACAGCCATTATCAAGTGGTCCCTTGAAAGTAAATTCTGGACCCAAAGTGTTAAAACAGTCTTTTCAGGTTCCACCAATTTATGCTGCAGTACATCTACAGGAAGTGGAAAGTGCTACGAGGAGGGGGAGACACGAGATGGAAGGATGGAGAGAAAGATCATTTGAGTTATCAGTGCCCGAACATGCATGAGTGCGAGAGATATGCCTGGGATAGAACAAACTGAGGCAATGTGGTATACATGGGGTGTCATGCTTTTAATGGGCTGAACCATGGAAAGTGAAAGGGTCAAGGGAAATCATGGAAAGGTCTGTGGGGCTTGGCTGCGGACTGGGGCCTCTGGTTTTGGTACATTATATATAACAGTTAGAGTGGATGTGAACAAATGAGGCTGTTCTTTCCATTTTTCTGGTGCTACCTCACAATACATGGAATGGAAAATTTTCATGAAAAAAGTCTAATTCAACTACATGGACCCTGAAAATCCAAATGCTTCCCAAGCACGACACTGGACAAAACTTTGCAGCTTTTGAATCACATGACTTGTTCATATAGGTGCTGGTTAAAGGAACATGTAACTGAAAAGCAGAATGGGCTGCTACAACCACCTCAACTGCTGCATGTAACCTTTGGGAATGTGGCTGGGTGGACATTTTATTGGTCAATTTACACTGCAAACAGATTTACCCAGTGCTTGTGTAATCAAAACTGCAAACAGACTTACCAGCGCTTGTATATGCTTTTCATTTTAAGTCCACAGTAGAAAGATTACAGTGCACGAGCACAAAGTCATGTTAGGAGTAGCAAAGCAAGTTTCCAAAACAAAACTAATAAATTTAGTTCAGGAGTACTTCCCAGGATCAGTACTAAGAACACCTTCTTCAGTATGGCATTCAGTTTCAATGATAGAGAAAACAGTAACAGTCTATAAATATGTAATGCCATAATTACTAAAGTTCACACCAATCCAATTTTTGCTGTCAAACACATACCTGAAACTAAATTGTATAAGAAAAAAGGGATGCCACAATTCACCACTTTACCAATATATATATATTTTGTTTCTCATTCTAAGTGAGTAAAGTCATGGTTTTATAAGATGCTTAATAAAGATGTACACAGTCCAAAGACATGTTAAATAATGATTGGCGGAATAAAATTTTCAAGAAGGGATGATGAAAATTTCTTGAACATTATAATCCCACACACATAAGCATTAGTGGACATATATCACAGCAAGATTGAAGACATCAGACCTTTGTGCCTGTTTCCAATTTGCTGGCATTGGCCTTCTGCTGATGAGCATTAATACTTCTTTCAGTTTTTCCTTTTTCGTCCGAAGGATGTTTCTTCACAGCGTCGTTCACTTCAATTACATCCTCTCCTTGACTCTTAGCACTATCACCTGGGTCCTCCTCTTCCTTCTCAGCTTTAGTTTTTTCAGTTACCTGCACTGCATCTGCTTTGTCCGCAACACCTTCTTGTTTGATGGATAGTGAATGTGGTGAAGTTATGGGGCCAGTATCATTGTCAGGCTGAGCTGGAGCCAACTTTGTTGGATATTTGTCTGGAGCACTGAAGAAATATAACTGAAAAGTAAAACAGTGCATGACCAATGAGACACAGTAATAGTGTTAACATTGCAGCCTTTACTTATAATTCTGTTCAGTTGGATCCACTTACATGTATATCAAAACTGATATATATTTTCATTTAGGTGGTTGTAAATTTTATGAGATGATGTGAGATAACAATGGAAAGGAGGTCAGATAGGTCATAAATGCTCTTCCAGGTTGTGGTAGCTGTTAGAGAAGGTGAATATTTAGGTCAGGGGACATAGGAGTCATTAAATCTGGAAGGCAGTCTGGCAGGTATGCAAATTACGGGTGATAATGAAGATAAATTCAACTGTTATAAGGATACCACGTGTTCTGCATTTGGAAGGAAAGTCAAAAGCCATGAATTCCCCTAGTATTATGAAGTGAGTTAAGTACTGATGATAAGAGAGATGTAACTGATAGGAAAAAGTACAGGAACTGGCTCAGGGTATGAGTGTATTAATCATATTCTGATTTGGATGGATGCAAGTTTGGTGGGGCTGTCATTTGGTAGAAAATGTTTTGCTTGACCTTGTGTGTTCGAGAAAGGAATGATTTTGTTTATAAGGGCAAGACCACCATCAGCTTTGTGGTCAGCCTTGTCCTGTTCTCAACCAGCATCTGAATAACTGTTAACACAATGACTAAATTGGCATTAGTTTCACCTATACATATCATGCCATCAGTCAGTCCCTTAGCCAGTGTTATTCTGATTCTCTAGCATTAAAAAGTAATTTTTCACTGCAAATTCTCTCACAATAGAGCACGTCATCAAACTGCTTACTTCTAATGTTTTTTGCTCGTTTCCTTTTCACTTAAATATCTGTCAAATCTTCTCATTTCTCAAGAGAATACTTACTGATTACTAGAACTGTGATCTTTTTTCTAGACTTACCATAAAACCAAGTGCAAGTGTAGCATGAAGCAATAGGATGAAGACAGCAATACCAATGGCTATTTGTCTGGAATCATGGGAGAGAGATGGCCAAATTGTTCGCACTAACACACTACCACTCAATACTGGTGCAACAATGGCAAGACACCATTTGAACCAAGGCTGTGGTACCATCCATAAAATCTGAAATAGGCAAAAGTTACTGACCTGACCTTGAATACCACCTCCAGCTTAACAATTCTCCAATTAGTTATGCCAATTTGGCAAAATACTGTTTACTATTTTTTCAGTATCATTCTTTTTAAAAAGACAAATTCCCCTAAAAAAAAAAAAAAGTGCACAAAGGTACAGTGTAACTAAAATTCTTGGAAAAAAAAATTTCAATTACTTACCGAAACCGGTACAAAAATAGCAAGTGAGTAACCATAGATGCAGAGGAGTTCAAGAAGCGAGATTTTTGCCCGTGATCCTCGCCACACTAACACACCCCAAACAGCAAGTGGGACCAACCAAGCATAAGCAAATATTGCAGAGGCAGCTAAGGTAACTGTAATTGTTTAAAAATATGAGAGAGATTAATAGACTGAAAAAGTTTATCATTACTATAGATAATATGTTTGAACATTATTATCAATCAATAATTTCAAGTTAATAAAAAGTAATGGAAGTCAGTGCTTGTAACTAAGAGGTACAGGTCATAAATTCCATAAACATACATTACACTTGTTATTCTGAAAGGAAGTAACTTCTAAAATCAAGAATTAACATCCTAAATTAAATGGAATGATGAAGGACAATTCACAAAGTAACTAATCTAAATCACCACTTGGGACAATTCCTAAAAATGCATAGTATCTACATTTCAAGGAATTATCCCCAGTAGTGTTTTGGTTAGGATGCACTGCTTCCCTCACTGAAGGTTTATGCTTTAACAAATGTTTCAGAAAAAGTAGGGTGGGTTTCACTGATGAACAGTAAGCACCAGGACTGGTGGAGCATGCTGCCCTAGTCTATCTGAAGAAAGACATCTTGAGTCTAGGGGCTACTTTTAATTTCAGTCTTCTTCCTTTAACTCCCCCCCACCCAATATTTTCTTCTGTTAATATATTCTACTTAACTGTCCCCATTTTCATACCTTGCCATCTTGAATTCTGCCTAATTTCTGCATACAAGAGAGTTAAAACTCCTGAGCTAAATCATTTTACCTTAAAGTAACATGGTCATGACCAGGAAAACAATTTATATGGCAGAGTCATATTTGTGCATGAAAAAAAAAAATCCTAGTAAATATTTCAAGGCATTAAAATATAGTGGGTTATGGAAAATCTAAAAGGATTGGTTTATTTCTTGTTATGTTATTCTCACCATTTCTCATGTAATCATAAAGTTTAATCCGTAATGGTAAAATTCAGATGGGTAACCCTGATATGAGAAGAAAGTATAAGGTAAACACAGCTTGCAAAAGATAAGCAACAATAATTGTATTTTCACAGCTACACTTTTTGGTGATAATGTTTCCAACATTATAACAATACATAATCATATTGTCTTAATAAACATCACTATAAGTATGCTTCCTACAGCTAGTTTGCTAATCTTTTCATGTTACCAAATCTTACCTTTTTTCAGCCAAGGCAAATAATAACTATTTCACTTATGTTATTACCAAAAAAAAATAGAGAATTCAACTCATAATAACATTCTGATGCCAGATCCTTAACAGAAATGTACATGTAAATATGGTTGGTAATCAAAATTCTTTTTGGACAAGATTCTGCATGCATCTTTCTAATTTGTATGTAGGTATAAACAGTCTCAGTAAAAGATAAAAGGACAAACTAAAGACGAATGACTATACCTTTACGAAACTCATATCTCCACACATATGTGTTTTCAGGTCTTGTGGCCAAATAATTTGCAAGATTACCAGTAATGGCTGTTGTGAAGGCTAAGGTAGTGCATATCCAGAATGGGCCTGAAATTAAAATAATAATATGACAATCTTACATTCACAGGAGAGTATGCCACTCCTAATATGTAAAAAATCCAACTCTCATTTCTCTGTACCTCACTCACTGAAGTATCTCACCTACTGAGACTATTTCCATGTAAACTACACATTGTAAATCTTTAATCCGGCAACTTTTGCACCCGACAATTGCCGGACCACAGAAAATGCCAGAAAACAGATATTGACCCCTAAGTCATACACAGTTGACGATCCAATCTCATAGTTCTCACACAAATTCTTTACATAAGTTCCTTTATCTAATTTGTTCAGTAACTCCACCTTTTCAAGTAGAGATAATAAATTATGCTTATTAGCACTACCACCATCTTCTGCACCTTTTGATCTCTTGGATGACATCCTTAAGGGCTAAAATACATCCGAATATAAGAAATGATATGACTGTTAATTAGCTTGGCTGCAGTATAAATAGATTTTGGTGCATTTGTGCTGCTAACAGTGCCACCCTGGTGGCAAATCCACAAACTAATTACAAATGGCGGCAGATTCAAAACAAGCTGGACCATGATAGTTCAGAGAACACAGAGTGCCGGATTAGAGAGGTACTACCTGTACCAAACTGCCTAAAGTCAAATTTCCCTTGGATCAGTCATGGCTGAATAAAATATTCATCTCATCAATTTATTCTAAGTTAAGTTACAGAGATTACATATGAAATGTTGTGTCCACCTCTTCGGCCAACCCTACATCAACTTCATATTGACCCTCATAAACAGAAGTAAGAGTCAGAGGATGATGAATGATAAGGTGAGTCAAACAGGGAGACAATATATACTGATATTCCATACACAATATACACTGATGGCCATATGATTCATACCTGATTACTGTAACCCAGAATAAATCCACAAGCCAAGGACTTCATAATCAGTCATAACTGGTATTTGGATCTACATTTGTCTGCTTATGAACAAAACTTTCAAATATGATGTGGAACATTTTGGACAGTGCACAGAATAAGCAGTGCTGCCAGCACTCCTTTAATGTTCAAAGTGACTGCACAGTGGCAACAAGATACTTCAATTGGAAACCACAGTCAAAAGACAAAAAAACAAGCAACAAGCAATATAGCATCTTTTACTCGCGACAAATTCAGTCTACGTAGTAAATTTGATGTCGCACATGTCGGTACTGGCTGACAGCTAAGGTGGATGTGTGCCCAATGTTGCAAATTATGTTGTTACAAAACTGACTGCTTCATTAACTGTAGAATTGCATAAAGTTGTATTTTCAGTCTATTGTTTTGCAACAGTTAGTATACCAGATGGCTAAACACAACTGTCTCTCCTAATAAATATAAAACAAAATTTGACTGTAGTGTGATGAGTAATTGCAACTTATTTACAGTAAGTCAATTTTCATTGCTGGACAGTGTTCACTGTTAATGGATTATATTATCTGATAACTTGTTCCAGTTTTGCTCGCCACAATGAGTAAGGTGTACAGTGAGATCATATGGTCTGCTGACTAAAAATACATCAGAGGAAAGTTTGCAGTGATGCACAAGCATTCCAAAAAGCCTGTAGGAGTGGTTGAAGCTCAACTTAAAAATCACTGAGGACACTTGGAGGTAGGTCGAGTGAGTGAGGATAATTTTCCCCACAGATACTTCCTCCCTCACAAATTCTGCCTTCAGCCATCTTTCCCCTGGCTCAAGTATTCCCTATAAATGAGCCAGCAATAATAGTTCACCACTCTAACTTAGCTAAATCAAGCTGCATTACTTTCATTATCAATTAAGTTTAAAAGGAAGAAAATTTGTAAATGGGTAAAAAGACAGTCTGATAGCAAGCACTTGATAGCATGAGATCCTAGCAACACTTTACCGCTAGCAACTAGGACCGGGTGGGATGATGCTGTCATCTCTGTGTTAGTCTCTGACTGGCCGAGAGTGGGCCTGAAATCAGGAAGCCATCACAGACATGGATGAATGTTTAAAAAAGGATGAGAACAGTCAGTGTTTCTTTACTGGAAATACTGAGGGTTAGATGGTAATAACCTTGATTTTTCTAGAGTTATCCTATAGAATGTCTTTCTCATTCATGAAAAGGCTGCAGAGGAAAGTATCTTTCAAGATCACATAACAATTTGGAATTCCCAAATTCAAGATATGAATAGTCAAGAGACCATCTTAAGATAAACAGTTTTTCAGCACTCCCTTGTTAAAGGTAAATTTCTCATAGCATTAAAGTATTAACTGGTTTTGACACATTAATATAGAACTTTAAAATCATGAAAACTAAATCAAAACTTCAAGCATCAATGATAAAAAGTGAATCATTAAAAGCCATATGTTACCAGCTGACACTACTGAAAACAATCAATTTGAACTCACCATAAAGATCAGGATTTGGTCGAATGTATGACTGCAAGTAACTAACTCCAGGTTTGGGTACCACAGACCAAAGAATTCGATCACCAACTTGTTTACTTTCAACATCAAAAAACTGCTGGTAAAACTCAAATGTCCAAAATGATGCACCCGACTTCAGTGCTGTTGGTTCTCCATTCTCAGTTTCATCCATGAGCTGCAAGGTAAAAATACCTTACTCTTAGAGATCATCAAGAGTTATGAACATTTATACTTTCTGGATTATTGATCTGCTGAGGGAAATCTTATCAAGAACTGAAGGAATGGATATGCCAGAAACTATTAAGTAATGAAACAAAACAATACACACCTGGAAATCTGTTAAGTGGCATATAAACAGATCACTTGTCAACTACCCAATCAACTGCCCTTCTGCTTTAGTGCATGAAAAAAGATCACAGAATAATCTCAAAAAATAATGGGAGATACTTCTGATGTGAAGGTCAAGATGGGTATGTTTGATGATATATCAGTCACAATGGTATTGTATGGATGGAAGTCATGAGTCCTAGTTAAAATGTATGGAAGAGGGAGGGGACAAGAAAAAGGGGGACACTGAGAAGATGGAAGGATGGAGAGAAAGGTGTTATTTGATCTGGGACTGAGAAAGCATGAGGGGGTGTGTTCATAAGATAAAGTGAATTTGAGCTATTTCATATACATAAGGGGTGTACTTTTAGTATATTGAACCTGGAACTATGAAAGGGGTTTGGCTTTAGATAGAGGGACTCTGGTCTTGGTGCATTAAATATGCCAGGCAAAGACTGGATGTGAGGCTTTGCTTAACCTGTTCTTGGTGCTACTTTACTGCAAGGGAAACATCAAACAAACAAACAAAATAACTGATCTTAACTGGTGGGTCTAGGACACTTATATCAATGTAGCCTTTGTTGTAAATTCTACACAGAGAAAGCAAATGAAAAAATATTTTCAACAGTGTAACCATCTAATACTTCAAGCTGTGCTTCTGGAGCCAGCAGTAAAGCCAAAACACTTCAAGTTTGGTCAGTGATACCCAAACATCTTCAATGAGCAGTACATTATTCACTCCAATTCCATAGAAAAGTTAAACTCAACAGTGAGGAGGGTAGATGATACAGCTCACTCTTATAAAATCTACCATATAACAGCCCAGGACGTTTCACCAACAAAACTGGTTTTCTGCTCGTGGTAAAAATTACAAATACAATGCTTCTAGCAAACAGAACATTTAAGCAAAAGGGTGACAGCCACTCTACCCACAAAGCGAATAAAAGCATCCTTCACAGAATACAAATTTACAGTAACTTAACAATGCATAAATCAGAGACTAGCACATTAAGACCATATGAATTCCCCGTCTGCATACACTGCTGGTAGCAAATGAAAACAGTTATTGCATATGTAGTACCAAGTTGGTGAATCTAAAAAACTGCATCTATTTACTTTATCTGTAATAATAAAAAAGCTTGAGAAATGCCATTCTTTGTATATGAAAATGTATGCAGAAATTCATTAATGGTCCAAAGTGCCACAGAATATCTTCAGTATGTATGCACCAAGTTTTCCAAAGTTCAATCTAATCCACTGGTAACTCAGAGACTAAGAATCACACAAAACTGGTATAAAACTATACTTGGTAACATTAACAAAACAAATAACTAGTGTCCAGCATATGGCAATTTTTCATTAAATTCACTTAAGGCCACCATTATGTTAAACATACATCCCCAATCTGTGTGTGAAATATCCAGTGTTTCAGTTTAATACATGCTATCTCCACAATCTTTGAAACTGTCCCTTTCACTTTTTCCAAGATCTTTGAAACTGTCCTTAACTTTCACTTTCTTAAACACTTTTAATCCTATTCTAATCACCAATATGGCTTTGCTGTGCAATGTCTACTGGTGATCTCTCCTGTGTGACTTACATTTGGTCCTAATTTCTACAGGAGGAAGGTTCCTACCTTCCTCATATAGTTGTTTACTGTATTGTAGCTCTCACTCTTTGACATCTTATACATCAGTCTATATCAATAATAATATTCTGACAGCCTGTTAATGCTTCTTTACAGTTTCAGACAGGCACAGAATACATATCAATTCTTTCTAAACTTATATTAGTCATGCTAAAATGTGCAAGTGTGAACCCTAGATCAGTAGAGATAAGACAGTGTAGCAGAGTGTTAGCTACACTAGTATGTGCAATTTTGGCACATGAATTCACTATAAGCGAGGGAGTCCAAAACCTGTTTTAAATTCTTGCCTCTTGTTTCTACTGAAAACAGCACAGCATAACTGTCTTGAATTGTCCTCTCAAAAAATCTACCACAAACTATTGAAGAGGAAAATTCAGCAGCCACATGGTGATAACTGACAACCCATGATTATCCTGGAAACCTTACCTACATCAGAGTTATTTCCATTATCTTGTGTTCATTGCTTGTGGAGCAACAATCAGGTAATGCATATCTCAAATTTTTCATTGCTTTATTCCATGATATTCTTTGAAATTATTTTTCCAATATACTCAACAAGTCCATGATTCTTTTAAAGTATCCGTAAACTATAACCCAATGAAGGTTCAAGGTAAAGTAAATGTAACCCTTGATAATCAGGTGTGCTGTAACTTTTTATTATCATTTTTTCCATCATAATCCTGGATGAGGGAAAAATAATATGCATATACTCATTCTAAGAAAGGGATCAAGGAAAACTAACATAGGCTTTTAAGGGATTATCTATTCATTGACAGGGTAATAACGGATGTAAATGTGGGGCTCTTGTTAAAAGGAGCAGGTCTGCAGTAAGCTGGAACTGTGGAGACACAAGAGATGCAGTCTGCTGATGAGATGTTTATCTAAAAATGTCTTTATTGATTATTTCTAAATGAATTTCTCAACATAGTGACTCAGTCAATCAACACAATATCACACTAATTTATCTATGGTTATGGTAACTTATTTTCACAACATTATAAGCCCGCATAAAGCCTTCAGATGTGTATGTATGAAATATGGGAATATCTCTTTCTATGTGTACAAAATTACAAAGGAAAAAAGTTCTTGCACAGGGAACTGAACTACTTTTACCTTCACAAAAAGTACATTCATTCTGAAGTTGACTGTCCAAAGATGCATCTTCTTCCCTATTTGGTCAGTGTAAATTTCTCAAAATACAGTGCTCCCACAACTGCAATATGAACGTAGAGCTTCTCCCTTTTGGTTACCAACAACTTCTGGAAATTTCTATGAACCATAAACATTCATCTCACTAACAAATATTTGTCTTTTTTCCCCTGTCAATTCTTCCTGTAAATCAATAATAAATACAAACTTTTCTGTCTCCTTATGATTCATGAAAATAACTCAATAACTTGTCTTATGCTAGTCATCACAGTATTACGTAGTCATCTCTTTTTCATTTACCTACACTACCATGGTGCATATTCACATCCTCCTTCTTCCAATTCACATTTCAAATACACTTTGTGTACCCTTCTATATATGTTGCATGCATGTCTTTCACTGTTCACCTACATGTATGCTGCACATGCATCTGTACATCTGTTAACGTCTTTTCATCCCATACCTCTGGAGTAAGACTGCTCCTTTATAAACACATTAACCTTACCTTTATCTAAATGTACAACTAAATTATCATTACCGTTTTCTGGCTAAGCTCTTAAAATGTATTTGAGTACTTCAAAATGCCTTATCACGTTTGAGTAACAGTAAACACTTCATATCTGTGGTTAATGCCCGGTAAAATGTGGAGCTTTGTTACAGATCCTAGAGCACCTAAGTGTTGATTTGGGCAACAATAGAAAACACGGCGGACACGTGAATGTAATAACGCCATTGCACACATCATGCATGGTTCATGTGTCATGAAAACATCATATCCAGTACATATATATGATCCATTACTACTAATCTGAGAGTTCAAAGTTTTCAAACTGGAGTTTTTTGTATCTCCATGAACACAAGAACTTTCATCATTCTTATCAGTAACTGCACTTAATTCTTCCCTTATCATAGCTGTATCCGATGCATTCTTACTACCATCTTCATAGAGAGGGTGTTTATTTGGAAAAAATTCACTTTGAGTCCAAGCTCCGCCACCTTGCCTGCTCGCCACATTATCAATGGCAATCATGACAGCATGTTGCAAAGGATGTTCATGTCTATGGTCTTGTGCAACACTAACAATTTGTCCACTTTGGCTGTCTATGATTACAACACCAACTGAGGGGTTTCCTTCCTTGTTTGCCCTACTGCCCATTTCTATTGCTTTATTCATGTGTTCTACAATAATCTTTATTTCATTTTCAGTGAAAAAATTGGTAGAAGAGAGCTGAGTAAGGTAAGAGTCTTCATGATATGAACATGGCCAATATGTTGCTACCTTATCATACATCTCACGAATTCTTGGGGCATATCTAGCCACTCTGGAAACAAATGCTTTCCCTATAAATACTGAAGTCTCAATTTTCTTTTCCTTTAGCTTTAAAAAGATCTTTTCTGTGTCCATTATACTTAAGGACATAATATTGTCATCACACAGTTCTTCAACTGGATGAACACCAAAATCCTCTATAAAGTTCAGGTACACAAACAGGAAATCTTCCTGTGTCGTTTTTACTTGATCTTCTGACTGTTTCTCTAACACTTTACAAGTTCTTACCAATCTTCGTACTCTCTTTAGATGACTAAGAGCAGGTACGGGTAGTTTCTGAGATAGCTCTTTTACAGCAAGTGAGGTGCATTGCTTCTCTTTCACCTGCAGAACTACAACTTGAGCAAGATCTACTTTCCCATGTACACCTTCTGGCAGGACTGCAGCTACATGCACCTCTGAGGGACACAATGGCAACAGAGGAGTTGAGCCATCTTCTCTTTTACATCTCTTAATCTTGGGACCAATCTGGAAATAACAAACTCCCTCACTTTTCTTCAGCTCTTTTCAAAACATGCAACATCTATTTATCAAGCCTTGCCATTTCTCTATCAAACCATCTATTATCAAGTTCATGTAATGATGTCTAGCTTCTTTAATGGATATATCTCTACTTTTTCTAAATTCTTCATGAATGCATTCTGAATATCAAGCTAACCTGACTCTGGTATGGTAATATTCCTTGTATTTCTTTGAACTGTTAATACCCAAAATCTTATCACTGCACCTCACTCATACTAAGAAAAACTTTTAGTAATCTAAATTAGAGCCATTTATCATTTACTTAAGAACCTTAAAGAACCTTAATAGCTAGTGATTAATTCTTAAGAAAAAGTGTGTAATGAAAAAAATCTATCTTCATCATGTCATCCTCATTCTATCCTCACAGGAAGATGGTTCATGTAAAATCTTTCCAAAATTTTCAGTTGCTGATTATTTACATTCCTTCACAAGTCAGATCCAACAACAATCCTCAAAACATATAGTTATAATAAAAAAATTTTCCCTGTTCATTTGGGTCACATATATGATACAATTATTAGTTCCTTGCACTAATAAATAGTTCTAGAAGAATGAGGGATGTGTTTTCTTTTTATGGTAATGCCCATTTTCACACTTTTTAATGACATACTCTGAAGCAATCATATAATTGTCACACTTGACTCTTAATGACCATTAAAAGGGAAAATTATTTCTAAACTTATATGCAAGAATGGGGAATTAGATCAAATACTGGGATATCAAAAATAATATTACAAAGTAAACAGCACCATGATTGAAAAAAGATAGTTCATTATCAATTATTTCCAATGTATTTGTTTGCCAAATTCTCCCGCACTGTAGTGCTTCAACATTCATGCTTGTCTGTATTTCATAATAGTTATAATCTAGGGAAAAAAAGGGAGTTCTCATGCTACAAAGTTAGTCGATGTTATGTGTAGTTTGGGCATGTGGAAAGAATGAAAGACAGGTAGTCTGAAAGAATCAAAGATAGGTAGTCTATGACAGTATATGAGTGTACAATAAAAGTGGTTAGTGAGAGAGGATGATCACCTGTGACATGGTGAAACTGAGTGGAAGAGTACTGTAGGTAGAGAAAAGGAGAAGAATGAGTGGAATGGTGTATGTCAGGGAGACATATAAGGACAGGGATACGTGGATACTCTTCTGCCATGGCCATCCCCTTGATGGGAGCTTCCAAGGAGAACGGGTATCACAGACAAAAACAGGTATATTTTCTTCCAATTAGTCCTATTATTAGCTAAAAAGGCAAACTTTTCATACAGTACAAAATTTTCCCTTTTCTGCTTTACTTCTAGGAGTTTCCCCATAACCTTTTCCATCTTCAGTATAGAGGCTAAAGGTAATACCTCCTAGGACTTCCTGGAAGGGTTCTTTATTTCAATGTAACCTGTACATTCCTTTGGTTTCACCTCTGGTGCTTATAGCTAGGTGGAATAAATAAGTCCAGGCTTTTAAATACTGTTACCTAGCACTTTTATCAAATCACTGCATGCTTCTAACAGCCCAGTTGTTTTGAGGTCTTTAACGTACGAGCCAATTCCCCATAACCTTCCTCCCCTGACAATTCAGTTGCAAGTTGTCATGATGACGTGACACGCTTCATTTCCTTTCTCTGAGTATGATTTACATCCATGAACCCTACTTATGAAAAGTGTTACACAAGTCACTGAGGAGAGAGTATGAAAATTTTTTTCTAAGGTTTCCTGTTATTCTGTCTTGTTTTATTTGTTATGCTAGCTGTATATATGAAGTGTAGGTGAAATATAAATAATTCATTATCTAGATCTCTTGGTACAAAGCAGTAAGGTTATCCTTCTATCATTCTTTCATCTTTTATGTCTGTGTCAAAAAAGTTCCAATTCAACTATGTCTTCACACAGATCAAAGTGTTCTTCATCTTGAGGTTTGCATCACAATGTTCCTACAAAATGGGGAGCTCAACATTACAAGTTAAGGCAATTCTTTTCTACAGTGATGATTTGCAAATTTCTGTGTCACAAAGCCAATACCTGTCCCAAAAATGACATCAGCTTTTGCAAAACAAAATGTAGAATTTCCTTAAGTGATAAAATATTATTTACCTCTTGTATAATCTTTCAGACATAACAAAATAGAAAATTTCTAACACACAGCATCAGTGTACTTTGAATCTGGAGTAATATATTCCTTCTTCCTTTCCTAATCTGTTTTTCCTTCTGTACAGTATTTCCACCCTCTGCATTTGTGTCTATGCTTCCTTTCTGACCTCCACTTTGATAAATGAGTACAACCCACATATATAATGTATTCTCCCAGCCATACTATAGTGAGCATAGATGTATACAGTTTGATTTCATTTACTTTAAAGTTACATCATACTGGTCATTAACTTTTAAAGTGTAAAGTAAGAAAAATCTTTTTAGATTCCTCCAGTTCAGAGTTACATATATCTAAAGCCCTTTTAAGCCATATGTTCTGCAAAAATGCTATTTGCATGAAGAAATAATAAAGCTGTTGAATTAATAGAAACTTCTTTGTTTATATTGTTATCATTATTCTCAGCACAGGACTCACCTTATCATGCTCTTGTTCATCCTCTGCTGAATCAGGGAACTCTGAGAAGTGTATGGTTTGCTCATGTTGTCCACTGCTTACACTTACTGGCTGGGTCCGAGCACCAAAATCTGAGGATTCCTTTATGTCAGTAGCTAATCAATAATTTCCTATAATTATACAATGAATATTTCTTCAACAACACAAGCAACAGAATTATGTTATTTTCATCACAGGAAAATAAAATATTACTGCCATGTCTGGTGTGGTATTCTATTTTCATTCTTTTTATGTTGGAGACTCCAGTCATGGTCAAGAGTCCACATAAAGGCTGTGCTTTATTTGAAACATAGAG
>JAUUDW010656270.1:15299-26366 GCA_032361385.1 Panulirus guttatus | reverse complement strand
ACACACACACACACACACACACACACACACACACACACACACACACATACACACACACATACACACACACACACACGTCCTTCACAGTAGCCATCATTTGTGGGTTTCCCAGAGACCTTCACAGGATGTCCCCCTCGTCTGCCATATAACGCAACACATATGTTCATTTGTGTTACGGTGACCTCTTGTTACTGTTCTTCTTCAGTAGGACATTTCAATTCTTGCCGTGTATGTGTGACTGAAAATTGTATGTAATTTTACCGGCAGAATATTTTAGTATGTTATTACAGTCAGTAACGGCACAAGAAAAAACGGCCTCATTTGCGCTCATCTGTTATGTAGCTGTTATACAAAATATCCTAAAACCAGAGCCTACTATCCACAGCCAAGCCCTACAGACTATCCCATATGCCGATCCAGTTCGTAGTATTCCTCGCACGCCTCTTATTCTCAGTGTTCATGCCCCGATACCCCAAAGCACCCTTGACTCCATCCTCCCATTTCTGTCTATATACAGGTGCTCCCGGACTCCTCCTGCAAGCGGTAACACCGCGAGCACGAAGTCACCTTCAACGGGGCTATATCATCATGAATTATGTATTCGATGACTTTTACCAAGTATTCTAAGAGCGTTTGGGTCTAAAGTTGCCATAATGATACTTGAGCAAAACGAACGGAGACGACCACCAATCGTTTTCCTCGTGCAAGTGATAAGGAAATGAAATCCTGAAGGATGGAGACCAAAGAAGGACGTAATAATCCAAGTTAGCGTACCTGTCCGACCCATTACAGCATTTGGTCCGAACGTTTCTCAAAAACTGGTGTGTCGACTCCACTTTCACCAACGACCACATCCTCCAGATTTATGGTACGAAAACTGCACATTTTACAAGATCAAGTTATCCAGCAGAGGCACAGTGAATCATAGTGTACCGTCAATGTTTATTCTGTTAGATAATATCTCCTCTTACGGATATTACCATGTTAGGAATCAGGCCTCGGTTCTAAATTATGTCGATATGAATTCTATATGTTTAATTGCCTCACTGTCTTTTTACAATAACTCTCTTGCTAGAAATTAAACATTTTGTCTATTACAATAATCAATAAAGCCCGAGAGAAAGTCAATAACCGTGATTATTTTGATGCTGTGAGTCGGGTCCTTCACATGAGACCTTCCTGCGTTTAAGTTTACGAAATATCTTACAATGATATTCAAGAGTTTCCGTGTGGCTTTTACTGTACCTATATTTCTGTAAATTTTTCTGTACCCTTAGGATATTTCTCTGTGATACCTTCAGGTACAGAGCAAATCTGTTACAGCAAAAAGAAAAGAATAGCATTTTTAAGCTAGGAAGTACTTACAGTGCAAGGTCTGTAAGGAAAATGATGCCTACAAAAGCTGATAGATTGGAGGGAAATGGTAAAGAGCTTGAAATATAAACAGAGTAGGTGACATTAAGCCAGAAGCATACGGAGTGAGATTAAACAATATATGAGAGAGTTTATTTAACCACCCTGGTATTAGTGAATCTCAAGAGGCCAGAAGAACTAAACCTAGTTTTTTTTAGGGGATGATGAAAGAAGTCAGATGGTACGGGAAGGCACAAGAATTGACTCGAAATGATGGAAATAATTTCTTTAAGCAGAAACGAAATAACCAAACTGGAGTACATTTGGAGGTAAAGACACATAGATATTCAGGTTTCTATAAAGTGCACAAGAGAACCTTTTGTAACAGCTTATCACTAAACACGCTGGGGCCAGAAGGACCGACATTCCAAGCTAACTGAAGCACTCATTGCGCTTAGATGTCTTGAGAGTTCTGGTTGATGTTAGGAAGACGTTTCGGCTCGCTCTACTCGAGCCTGTGTCCGTTGGGACTCTGCTGTTTACTTTATTTGGACACAGATTCTGGATGAGAGTAAAGGAATAGGAATCTATGTCGGTCTAACTGTTGATATGCAATTTTTCAATGACTTTCAGATGATTTGCTTCATACACACACACACACAGTAGACGTTACTGATATTTGCTGTGCAGCGAGACACAACTGCATAGCAACGATTTAGAAAAGTAAGGTGTTGGGCATTGTGGTCACTGGGGCATTGGAAAACAACAGGATGCACCAGCACTTCTCTCCCTACACTTTACACCCAACATACCAACCCCGTAAACACCCCATCACCCTACACCAACATCCCGGCCATATACTAGCACCCCGACCCCGGTCCCAGCCATGCCCCCAGACTGGCTGCACCTGCTGTCCTCCCGCGCTAGTCCCCAGACCGTGGGCGCCGCCAGCCTGGAGCCATGGCAGGTGCGTCGTGTAACCTGACCCCCGCCCACCCGTCCTGCTGCTCCCTGCCCCCGCCCACACGCCGCCCACATCCCCGCCCGTCCCTTATCCGCCCACACGCCGCCCACACCCCCACCCTAACCCCGTATGGTCCTTAGCCTTCCTCCCACACCCGTGCCCTCTCCCTGGGTCATCAGTAGACGAGTTAGGTGGGCGTCACCACCAGGACGGGACATGAACCCTTCGGAAGCTGCAGGCCAGACCAGGCAGCGGTGAGGACCTACACACTGCAGGCCAGGCCAGGCAAGGGCGAGGACCTCCACGCGGCCGTCCAGGTTCCGTCCACCCAAGCTTGAGCTTGTTGTATCCGTGGAGTTGGTTGTCCCTACTGCGCTGCAGTCTTGCTGTAGGCACACCTCGGCCACTCCTTCCTCAGGAGCAGAAGATGCTCAGAAAGCCGCGCTTTGATTGACAACGATAATGAATCTTGCCAAGTCCCTCACCTCAATTGTGACTGGAGGGAGTGAGTAACCATACAGCGTCAGTTTCGATTGGCTAACGTGGTCGGGAGACGCCCCACAGCGACCCGGGTCATCTGATGCCACAGGTGAGAAGGGATTAATCGCTACCGGTTGCAGTCGGACGTCCCTGCTAGACTAAGTCGTGTGACCCGGTTATTCGATACCGTGACTGCAGAGGGAGCTGTGACCGCTAGTGGCCAGGCTAGCGGAACCTCCCGCTGCTGCCCTACACAGTGAGGACATTCTCACCCTGTGCCTTAACCCAAAACATACCGCAAAACACACGTGTGGGATAAGAGAGAGCGTTAAGTACCTACACATAACAACGAACACACATGTTCTGTTGATATTGCTTTATATATATACGTGAAGCCATTTGAAAGTGGTACTCTTTGTGTTTCAGGAGCCTCACTGTATTGTGTATAGCATCCTTTTTCTATTGAATATATTCATTCAGTTGATCAATCAGTTAACCGCGTGTTTCAGCTGGAGACGGAGACAGAAAATGGTTGTTTTAGTTGACGGGAACAAGACCAACTTAGAGTAGATTGGCTCAGGATATCTACGTGGCCATCCTCATCCGGATTTAGTGTAGGGTCTCTTCCCCTACCCAGACCTCTTGCATAACACATGGTTCCCCTCCACCTGGTTACGTGACTCCTGCTGGCAATGTATGATACGTGGCTCTCCACTTGCTGATGGAGCACACATGATTTACGACCTAGGATACGTGGCCACTTCCACCATCTTACCTTATCCAGAGGGAGCCTGGCTGTCGTTGGAGCTGGGTTGGACAACAAGCCCCAACCACCTAGGCCCAGTGCTTAGGTTCCTCACCACCGGCGGGCCGCCCTAGAGCTTTTTTTTTTATGTTGAAGGCTCCAGTCACGGACAAAAGTCCACATCAAGGACGGGCCCCAGTTGAAATATAGAGAATTTAGAAAGGGGGAAAACAGACAGGGAAAGTATTTACAAATTAGGGCCTGCGCACCCTGAGTTGGACGTAGGTTTAATTTCAAACAACAACAACTTACCTTATATTTGTCCCTTTCCCTCCCCCCTCCCCCAAGCCCAAGCAACCAGGCCTACCCTCTGGTAAATACCACATCAGGTTGTGAGGTTCAGGTCAGGTTATGTCAGGCAGGCCTGGCAACGTCAGGTCAGGTCGTGGGGTTGGGTAGGTCAAGCTCAGACAAGTCCAGGTAGAGATGGGTTTTAGAACTGGCTGTGTCTCGACCACACAACAGTGGGAGCTGGTTCAAATGTGTTTCAGTGTTTATTCACCCCAGTTGTTCAACATCTCCATTTGTTTACCACATCCCCAGTAACTGTCCTTCAGTGGAGTGGGACTGTTAAAAGTATCCATTGTTAGTACTTTAATCCATACTCACAGTCTAGGAAAAAAAAACAGTTGAAAGTAGAGATATCTTTACACTGATCTAGATAATCCAAGGTGAGAAGAACACCTGGCCCTGAGGAGCTGCCAGACAATGTGTTAATCCTAAGCCACATAACAGGTGACTGTAAGCAAACCTGAGGTCGCCTCTACTGGCACACCTGCTGCACCCACGTGTGGCCATCCCCCACACCTGGCTGAACCACCAGCATCACCAGCACACCTGGCTAAGAAAGATTGGCACCTACGGGTCCACCGAAGCCCATGACGTGACACGTGAGCCCAAGATATGATACATTTCGGCCCACTGGAACCCACGACGAGACAAATGTGAGCCAATGAGGTAACACAGTTGGGCCCACTTGAGCCCATGGAGTCAGGGCCCCCGATGGGAGTGCTCAACCACCTCCTCTTGTTCCATGTTGGTGAATTACCTTGTGTAAGGCATAGCTTCTTACCCGTGCCACGCCATAGGTCTCCTTCTTCGTCCTTATCTCTGTCCGTTCGTCCAACCGTTTGTCTGTCTGTCTGGTTCGTTGATATCACACCTCGTACTGTCGTGCTTAAGGGTCGTAAGCGGTGGAGGTCATGTCAACTTCCCCGTCTCAGCTCCGCGCCTTCCCACGCCCGCTCGGATCCCAGTGATCCCACGCCCGCACGGATCCCAGTGATCCCACGCCCGCACGGATCCCAGTGATCCCACGCCTGCACGGATCCCAGTGTTCCCACGCCTGCACGGATCCCAGTGTTCCCACGCCCGCACGGATCTCCCTGGACCCATGCGGGTGTGAACGTCATCATTCAACGTTCAAGTTTAAATTTTGTCTCCAGGGAATCGATGAGTTATTTTTTGTTGTTGTTATTCACTGTATATATATGACCTGAGAGTGGATTTTAGGAACTAGTGTGTGGATGGTGAGTGTGGGTGTGGATGATGTGGATAGTACAGCAGAAGGCTCCTCCTCACCCACCACTCTGGTACATCATCCGGCGGGAAAACAGGCATTACGGGACACCATGTAGCACAGAGAAAGTAAACGGACTTTGAAATTTTATTTGATTGAAGGACTTCAGCCGCCACTCTGGCAAGAAAAAGTTTATTATGCTCATACTGTCGTTATTGAGTTGGCTTATAGTGAACCATGAACGTCTTGCTCAGTGATACTCATTATCATCACAGTACTTGTCAAGCCATGTTTGAAATGTACCAACAATATATCACTTTGACAATATCTGATTTCTTTGTTTATTTCATTGTTCTCTAAACTCGGCTGCTGAAGAATTATTTTCCCCAAAGTTTGCATCACATCTTCCCTTTAACTTAATACGTTTCTTTACTCAGTAGTTGTGTACAAAGTGAAGAAATTATCAGGTTTTTTTCTTTGGGTTTAATTAGTGTTTTGAAAACTTCTGTTAGACTTCCAGTGGCTGTGCTCTGAGTTTTTCGTAATGAGTCTTATTTCTAAGTGTATGAATTAGTTTAGATTTTCTTTTTTGTATTCGATCGATGATTTTTCCCGCAAGAGCAGCGAGTTTATTGCGTAATCCAACCCATCCTGTGGGTAGTGGTACAAAAGAGGGTACAAAGCGCAGAAAACTTCCATTGACTTGGTCTTAGTGGTCGAGTTTCACAGTGGAAAAATGTGACGGAATTAGTTTATTTGATCTTTTTTGTATGCGTTCAAGTCGACCTCTTATGGGATATCGATCTTTTATGGGGATATCGACCTCTTTTAGGAATGCCGACCTCTTTAGTATGGAGGTCTCTTCTCAAGCTGACCCCCTAGCCAGAACCAGCAGGGGGGGTGGATGTCACACATTGCTAGCGGTCAGGAGGGGGAGCCGCTGGGGGGGGCTGAGGGTCAGATTCGTGTGGGGTAGAGGGTCGGGAGGGGGCCTGGCCTGGCGTGGGTCATGAAAGAAGAGGAGAGCCAGCTGTGGCCGCGACGGGGCTGGGAACTCCACCGCCCCCATGACCCACAACTGGAAACCATTTCATCCGGGTACCCTCGCTACTATAACGACGCCTGCCCGCCTCTCACATGTTCCCGAAACCCTAAACGTGGTTTTTAAGGTTTCAAATAAAGCCGTTGTTTTTATTTCCAAGAACTATAGGGGCCCCGGTGACATTCTTTACTGCCATAACGGAAATATGCCTTGTTGATATTTAGAAATACCGGAGTAATATAGAAATATGTCCAACATGAATGGCGTTGCCAGTGACTATATCAGTGTCAGTTATTACACGTCGTACCATTTGTGGATATAGATTATACCTGAATGTAAGGATTTGGTTCAGGATAGTAAATCGAAAGGAAATGAAGTATACACCTCAGTATAAGGACTATTTTACACACTAAATACGAATCCGGGGTTGAAATATTGTTTCAGATTCAATATGGCCTGTAATTAAGCATTAGAATGATAAGATTTTTCAAAGATTTTGTGATAATTCGATTCGTATTCATTGGATATCTATCAGTGAGGAAAAGCATTTTGAGACTTCATACATGTATATATGTATGTATGCATATATATGATTACACACTGAGAATGGGCATTGAACTACATACTGGTCTTACTACTACTGTGGCTGGTAATTTCCCTGCTATACGTCCTATATCTGCTTCCACTTACCTCCGTAAGACGTGCCCTTCTCCCAAGCTGTTAATAAAATTCTTTACCTCTGTATGCTCAAACAAACTAAGAACTGCCATTATTGTAATTCCTGGTATTGTAACGCTAGGAATATTCTTTTCAAACGCAATGTGAAACTTTGGTATTTAGTTGTAATTATATATTGATGCCCTTCGTAACACTGTTGGTACTCTGTGCTTGCCTCTCTTCTGCGGAACAAGGATGATCCCGGCTCTGACTCCGCTCTTGCTAGCCGGAACAGGGGTGACTTTACCTCGCCTCTTGGGTAACACCACGCGAGAGAGCTAAACAATAAGCCCATCTCTGACCAACCCCCGTGTAAGCCTACTTTATGGCACAAAAAAATAGAAAGAATCCTAAGGTTGGAAGGTTGATACCTGCCCTGGTCACCAGTGACAACTACTGGGGAAGCCGCGCTGCTCTCGTATCAGCGGCGGCTACAGCGACAACCCCTGCGGAACTCCGTGTTTGTAACCTGATTGGCGTTAGATCACCAACCTCCTCTTCCTCCTCCTCCTTACTCCTTCACTCGCTTTCTCAACACCTGTCACCCACGTCAACCCCGTCGTAATACATCCACGAGTCTCCATGGATTCTTCAGACATCAATTTGCGTAAGGATTCTATTACTTTTTTGTGTTTAATTTTACCCACTGTTAATTTCCCACCCTCGCCTTGTTCCATATTGAGGCATTTATTTCAACCACAGGAGTTACGACGTCGACCTCACCACCTGCCGGTTAACGTCACATTACTGAAGTTCCTCACATACTCAGCAGTACTCAACAACTTTTGTAAATCGCATTGTCCCAATAAAAACGCGTCCCCTGGAATCCAGCAAGCGAACCCCAGGTACAGAGTGAAGCCAAAAGTCTCTCACGGTTCGATAACCACCAAATCTCAGTTTTTATGGTAGGGGCTGGAAACTATAGCTGCCTCAGTATCTCCAGGACCTGGATACGGTAGCTGCTCCATTATCTCCAGGGCCTTATGACATAGCAGCCCCTGTATCTTCAGGGGGCTGGACACTAGCTGCACAAGTATCTTCAGAAGGCTACGAACTATAGCTACTGCTGTATCTTGAGAAGGCTATCAAACTATAGTTTGTCCCAGTACTTTCAGAAGGCTGGACACTATAGCTGTCCAAGTATCTTCAGTAGGCTCTCGGTCTATAACTGCTGCTCTTATTTCCTCTTTCGCCTCTTATCCAAGCTATATGTGACTCGAAACGCGATAGAATTTCGTTTGAGCTTACTCTGACCTCCGTCTTTGACCGAAGTCAGCGTATTACTTTGTTGTATTACTGTGTTAGTTCCAGTAAATGATCCGCTTTCCGACACTTGCATACACACAATTCATTCTTGTTTTTGATCTGTAACCGACCAAAACACAGACTGACACCGCCCCTGTAACCCCAAATAGCACCAGTTGAAATATAGACCAATAATGAATGCAGTACAGTAGTAGTAGTGGTAGTGACAGTGATGGTAGCTTATTTGTTATATTGTGTTCACCATCGTTCTAAAAAGGCAGCATAAAGTTCCGGCAACGTTAGTCGCTGTGAGGCCACAGACCTCAAGTCTGGCCTGTTGTTGAATGTCAGCGAGGGAGGCCAGGCCTGTATCCTGGGCCTACAAGTGCCAAAGGTTGAGGCATAGCAGGCACCCAGCCTCAGAGGGGCAGGTAGGGGTTGCCAACCATACCCGACGAAATTTTTGGGAGTAGTGAAGATGCACGGTAGGTTAGATAGATTCCTGGTGACTGCGTCATCTATTACATCAAATGTCACTGGTATTATTTTAGCTCTGTGGATACGATGAGTGATCATGGTATCCCCTGTGCCAGGTAAGTATGTAGGTATGGTGATGGTGGCTGGCATGGGTGTGGTGAGAGTGGTTTATCTCTCACGTGAGTGGAGGTTGTGTTGGTGTCGTGATCACGCCAGAGACTGGTGATGTTGGCTACAGTGATGGTGATGGCGCCGCCTGTCTGGTGTTGTTGGCTATACTGGTGGTGATGGCGCCGGGTTGACTGGTGACAGAGATAAGTCAGGCAGGGTGCAGGAGGGGGTGGACCTTGGAGGGGTGTCAGGTGTGTGTAAGATGAGCGTCAGCCACCCGCACCGACCGGCCACCCACCCATGGCCGCCCGCCTGCACTACACACCCACCCACGGTCCGCCCGCATGGTGACCGCTGATGCCAGCGATACGGCAGGCGCCGCCCACACACGCCCTCCCGCCCGATGTATATAAATATATACTTTTCATCCGTTGGTCAGATTCGTTCGATTCACGCGGTTCGTATCGTTCATCAGTACTTGGTTAACTTTATTTCCATTATCATAAGTATAAATGGTAAATATTTACTCTCCGTGCAGAAAAAGTCGGTTATGATAAAAAGGGATAATTTTCTTCAGAGGGGAGAAAAATGATATTGAATATTCAATGAAAGAATGAATTAGTCCGCCATGGGTCAGTCGACGACACGTCTTCCTTTATATATGTTTTTCTTCCACAGACGTTCCTGGTGTATGATTATTTTGCGATTATATCGATCCGATAAGTATTAACAGTTCATTTGGATTTGGCTTTAACGTTAAAGAGGAGGTTTGTGTAAGAGTTTTGAATGCATTCGCGAGCCGTGTTTTATTTGCGGCGGTAAACTGGTGAACGCCGAGTCTTGCATCAATCATTTCAATATATCGTCCATCATCGCCTCACAGGATCGTTGCTGAGCAAATATAGCGCGACTAAAACCTGTCAGTTTCATCGGCAGGTGGCCTGTACGTCGGAAATGATTGCTTTTGACATAATCATTGACTTCTTTTGGGCTAAACGACAGAAACTCTGGATCACAGTGTGCGGCATCGCCTTAAAGCGTTTGAGTAACTGCCTTGAACGGCTGCTCGCGAGCGTTGCCGTAAAAAAAAGTATCCCACGCCCTGTACAACGACCTCTATAGTACTTCCATGGTGTTCCAACCTTCTCGTCATCTAAATAAGGGAACAATATATTCCTCATTCTAGCCTAAACCGAACCAAATTTCACCAGGATAGGCTGGACTACTTCAGGCTAGATAGGCTGGACTACTTCAGGCTAGATATGCTTTGATTTAATTAAATTTGCACTAAATTCGTTTAACATTACCCCTTAATTTCCCTGACCTTCAAAGTCCTCCCCACTTTTTTGGGTCTGTATACCACTAATTTTTTTTTTCAAAATGAAGTAAAGATAGAGCTGTAATGCTCCTCCTTTCCTCCCTTAATCATTGTACCTCTGAGAGTCAAGTCGCAAAAACCTGTTCCATGTTGGTCACCATAAACAAAAGAATATATTCCTGCCCATGAACAAAAGTAGCCAGATTTGTATATGCAGATCTGTATATGAAAACTAGTCAGATGTCTCAATCGTAGATCCCCTGATTTTCTAAATTTAAATCTTTGTATGGTAATGTCATGCCGTCGATAGGTCTGCTGCGTATGTGAACGCTCGCTTATACCCAGAAATCAGTTTAAATTCCTCCACACATATTAACAATACTAGCGTACATCAAGGTGACCACGAGGAAAATTTATTCTCAAGCGAAAATTACCGGTATAGTATTGAAATCCGTTGAGTTGGTAACATAATTGACTTGAAATGTGTGTATGTATACATTTTACTCTATTTTCGCGAGCAATATGATCATGAAATCAATTGCCGGTCTGTAATAATACAGGAGGCAAGCCAACACTTTACGTGGATCCGCCCCCTCCCCCCCCATTCCCCACCCTAACTTACGAGCCAGATCAAAAAACGTTTGCTGTGATAATGAAAAACGTTTACTTTATGAAAATGATTTACCTACGCCACGCACGTATACCGCTGAGTTATTGATTGCGATATGTAAATAGACTGTCTATATTTACAGTCCCTGGACTGAGCCTGTGAGAAGAGGGGGCGTCTGTCGTGGGAGGCCAGAGAGGTCAAGAGGAGGTCAAGGGGCGGCACCTGAACTCCGTCAGCCCGCCCACCCAACCCCGCCCCGCCGACCCTCACAGCTGATCACTTGTCACAACACCTCCCCCACCCCCTTCCCGCCTGCGGAAGACTGGCCCTAGATCTGCCCAAGCCAGGAGGCTGGTACGCTCTCTCTCTCTCTCTCTCTCTCTCTCTCTCTCTCTCTCTCTCTCTCTCTCTCTCTCTCTCTCTCTA
>JAUUDW010656270.1:0-15289 GCA_032361385.1 Panulirus guttatus | reverse complement strand
AAGGTTAGCAGGTTAGTCAGAGGGTCATGTGTGAGGTCAGAGGTCGCTTGGGTGGTGATGGGGAGGAGGGTGTGGTTCGGCGTCTGTGGTGGGTGGTGCCGCTGGATGGGTGGCAGATGCGGGTCAGGCCAGGAAGCACCAGGTTCCTTCAGTGCCATGATAGTGCTATGATGATAGTACCATGTACCATGGTGGTGCTATGATGTTACTATGGTAGGGCCATGATATTCGTACGACTGTCGTGCCTGCATTGGGTCAGACGTGGGAAGAAAATGTCCCTCTTGATAATGATGCGATGAATGACGATTGATCAAATCATCTGTAGCCAGAGGTTGAAAATATTCAGAGAAAATACGTAAACTATAGAGAGTGAAGCTGTTGCATAAGAGGATTTCATAAACAAATAGTCCAGTGGTTAGGATGGGACTGTTCTTACATAGCTTGTAGCATGGATGGGCTCAGTGCCCTTGTGGTGCCGAAGTGCAAGCCGGGGACGAGGTGACTCAGGTGGCAGGAGGTGACGGTGGCGAGGATGATGCATTAGCTTTCCGAACACATGAATGAGATTCAGGTGATAAGAGTCGGAAGGACCATTGTGTTGAGAGCCTCTTGACAGGTTGTGTAGAAGTGACTGAGGATGATCTTGTATGCCTTCTTCAAGTAGTCCCTGTCTTGTGGTGGAGAGAGAAGAGGATCAGTTGGGAGGAGTGGAATAAGTTATCTTGGAAACAAAGTAATATGTATGATCTTAGCTTCAGGCGTAGGGAGTCCAGTTAGGTCCGCGAAGAATGTGGAACGATGGCTGGAAAAGTTGAAGGTCCTTCCAGCTTAGTTTATCATACACAATGACGCATACTCAGTGGACTGAACAGCTTAGAGAGGGATGAGGCGGTGTCAGCAAGTAGGGAGCAGGACGTGGTTAGAAGGAAGAAGATTAACTCGGATGACTACGGCTTTAGTGTGGTTGGCGTTGGTCTTGTTCTGGTGGCTGTTAAGAGTGTTGTAGAGGGCACTGGAGTCAGTGAACCTTTTGTCAGTTCCATCACCAACGTTGGAATCGTCAACGTACTTCCACCGAGCGGCTGCATCCAGCATGGCGTCGTTTGTGAGGATGAGGCAGCACAAGGATCCCATCCTTGTGACCTTTGGGATGCCACAGGTACACATGAAGGACTGGAAATTAGCGTTGGACCCACGGAAGCAGGCTTAACGATCAACTATCCCACCTTAAGTAGAGAGAATATGTTGCTTCTCCTCGTGTTCCTGTGGCCATGAATGTAGTAGATCGACCGTTGGCACGCCCTCACGAGGCCAGGCGCCTCGCTCTTGGACCTGCAGCGTGTCATTAACCGTAGACACACCTGGCAGCTCGACCAGGGCCCAGGTGGTGTGTGGGGGTCAGTGTGGGAGTGTGTGTGTGTGTGTGGGCAGGTGTGGGCGTCGTTGGAGCCTGCCAGGTGCACAGTCTGACGCGGGGTGTAAGAAAGTATATGAAGGGTGCGTGGGCGATAGGTGCTGGGGTGTGTAGGGCGGTGCAGGTTATGGAGAGTGTGTAAGGCGGTGTTGGTTATTTGGTTTTTGACTTTGGTGTGCGAGCGGCTAGAGTGTTGCACACTCGTCCCCATCCCATGGGCAGTGACGCAATATGGAATACAGAGTGCACGAGAGGTCCAGGGACTTGGCTTCAATGACTGAAGTACAAGTTATATGAAAAGCGAACGTAAGATTTTTGTGCTTCATCAGTCCCATGCATTTTGAGCCCAACGTGTGAGGGAATCACTCAGTTCAGCATGAGGTGTAGATATCCAGTTATTGATCCTGACATACTTCCCACCGCCTGCCCCTTGATATGTGCCCTTCACCCATGCTATCACTTCGTCTATGTACATCTAGACAATAAATGTTTTGAAACAAAAGAATCCCAAGTGTAGACCGTCATCAGCCTGTGAGAGGTTATTGTCGATAGTGATGATATCAGTGTAACTGCGGCCGGCTTATTTGTCTCTCAACCACGACTCACGTTGCGAACTATGCAAAGGCTTTGGATACAGGAGGATTTAGCGTGGCTGATGCAGGTTCTAGCGAGGCTGGTGTAGGGTGATGGCGACCGCGTGTTCCAGCTTGTCATACTGATACTCGTGGGACGGGATATAGGACCCCTACCTACCCATCCCAGGCAGGCCCTTGAGATTACCTACACCCCAACACACTTATACGTTTACACACGCACTTAATCCCTACTACTCCTATACACCCACTGACTTTACACTCCAATACAACATTTCTTATACCCAAACCTCTACTTCTGTAGGCCTACAACATGAACCTCTACGTACTGAGAACACCTTCATCCATAGAAACCTGCGTTTGAACACCCGCTTAAGCATCCTTTGAAACCTACGTCCATACACACTTATGTTCATCTTCATGTGTTTACACCACTAGTACTGTCTTACGAGGTCAAAATCATTAATAAAAAAATACACTCACGATAATCTTAGAAGAAAAGTTCACCCAGGGAAACACGTGAAATTCATGTGTGACAAATGAGTCGTAAAAAATATTACAGAAGACAAGACTGACCCGGGCATGAGGAACATTGTGATTCACTCATAAGTAAACGCAGACACACGCAGGAAGGCGTATGACTCCGTGCATCGGGCGAGGGATGTTCATATAAAGCATACTCTGTTGTACCGTCGGGCACCAGGCCAGCAGTTCCTACTGTACTCAGGTGTTTCAGAGGAAAAACCACTGATGCACAACTAAATGTTTAGTCTGTACGTGCCAGGATGAGAGAGAAAATGTTACGGTGTTCATAAATGAATTCTAAAGTCTTATAAAAACCAAGAATTCTTTACATCATGCATATGGAAGCAATGTTTTCGGCTTACAGGAATAGAAGAGACTTCAAACTATATCTTGAAGCTTCTGGTGTTACAGACTGAAGCTTTTTTCACGTCAACAATTATAATGCATCTAAAAAAGAACTCTGTGAAATCTGAGTTCGACTCACGGTGTCTGGTAATAAAACACGAGAGGCAGCCATGTCCCGGTGTCGTCCGAGGGCCCCAGGAACCCTTTCCTCAATTATGAAGACATGTGGTGAGCAGGACCCCGGGGTTCCCAGGACGAGCGGGAAGGGTCCTGCGTGGGAGCCGCACCTCCTGCCACCTGGCCTCACATTCCCCACATGTCCTGCACCCAGCCACTCTCATAGTTCCTCTCCTCCCTCCCCTAAGCTGGGACACCTACCTTCAAATGACCTTTTATTCACCTCAAGCCCCACCTCTCCACCAGCGATCTCCACCAGAAACCTCCAACAGACTTTTCAGACGTCCCTACCATTTCTCCATCACAGATCTCCAACACCCACCTCATAAGTCCCTACCACCTCTCCCACATGTACTCCTAACTTCTCCCACATGTTGCCACCACCTCCCCTAGTCTCAGCCACATTCCTCAGACGTCCCCAGCTGTCTGCAGTACCTCCTCGAGCATCTACATTTACCCCACACGCACCTACACCGCCTCCCGGAGGCGTCTCCACTGGTCTTGAGCCGCTCCCACACATCCCCTCCAAGTCCCCGTCTCTCTCGCAACCGCACCGCAACCCTATAACTCCCCCACCTCACGGTTTCTCTGGTCAGGTCGTAAATCCTGGGATTCTTCGGATCTGGTGCGACACAGAGCAAAGGAAAGGCTCGTCCAATTTGTCTTACAACCTTCGCATCCCTTGCCATGTACCAGCATATGACCCAAGACACTTCTATGAATGCCTGGCAGGACCTACCATCATTCTTTTGACAACGGAAAGAAAAAACTATATAAATAATTGGTGCGTGAGCGTGAGGACTGTATCACGGCTGTTATGGGAGGCTGTTCAGGTAAACATAGTAGTGAAATGATATATTCATAACATGACCTCCTCTCTCACTTCCATATCCTTCGCTCCGGAAAAAGATAAGTGGAGTGTGGAAGTTTTCATTATGCCAACGCCAGTTCTGCCTCTCGTTTCTGGTGGCACAAGGATCATCGGGGTCCATGGACCCGCTCCGGCCCACCTGTCACCCTCATACGTCGCAGAACTGTACCCACTGTACACTTCGTAATTGCTTCCACCTACCCTTTAGCCATGTACCCTTCACCCATGCAATTGCTAAATTGCTTTGTTATGTATAATTAGACACATAACGACTTTATAGCGAAAAGTTTACTTACTTTTTGTAAATAGTGCATATACTCTACAACTGTTTAAAGGCTGATCTTCCTTTTTCTTACTGCATCAGACTGAGTGAGGTTTGTCACCAGTGGAGTCATGGCCATCACTGGCCAATGTAGGGAAATGATTTACTTCCGCGGGACCAGAACCAAACATGACTGCAAGACACCACTGAGGGTTCAGGAGTGGAGAATTTATATATTTTGTAAAGGTTTGTAGGTTCAGGTCCGGCGGGGAGGCAAGAGTGGGTGCAGGTGGGTATAGATGGGTGTAAGTAGATGTGGGAGGGAATGGGTATAAAGGGGGGAGTGTGAGTATAAGTGGGTGGAGATGGGAGAGACCCAGAATGCAAGTGTTAGGCGCCAAGCAGGAGCGACGAGACGGCTGGCCCACAACATAGTGTCGCTTGGGGTCATCACCCTAGGTTACTTCGGTCACCCTTATTCAGCAGTGTGTCACAAACTCTTGCTATCGTGTCTCCAGACTTGTTTTGATATCTATGGCTCTAGACAGCGTGCCTCCAAGGTACAATTAAGTCTCTGAGCGGCCCGCATGATACCCTTGGGTCTGGAAGCTACCCTTGAGCGGACGGTGTTACCCTTGAGCATGACGGTACGACCCTTGAACACGAACACCCAGTCCTTGAGCATGACGGTATGACGGCCAGGCCTTTGACTTGAAAGTGGTGTATATCTATAAATGGGTCGCCCACACTCCGCTTCTACCTGTATTCCTACAGTTCACATCCAAAGTTCATGTCTTAAACTTCAGTTTTAGATCGACTTCAGCTTGTGTCTGTAAGCTAAAAGCAAACTTGTTCCTTTACGATTTATGAGAACGAATCTTACGGCCGCTGTCATCCCCCTGGGCATATGAACGTATCTTACATGTCACATATGAATCAAGTCCCAGGTGTTGCTGCTGGAAGACATGTGTCTCCAACTCTCTTACTGTGGAGCTCCTCCTCCGCTTGCCTGTCGTAAATAACCACCACCTTTCGACGGAGGGACGGAACATCGCCTGCCTGTGATTATCATAATGAGCCTCGCGCTGCACAGGTGCGTCTCCGGCACCTGCAGCCTGACTCACTCTGCTGTAGCACCCCGGCCTCACCCAAGGCCAAACACCTGTGTAAGAGTAGGATAATTAGTGCCCATCCTTACCCTTCCTACCTCCCTGCCTCGGTCGGTCATTACAGTAGGTGTTTAGGTCATCACTCCGGCCACGGAGAGGATCCTGTCCAGACAGGTGCGCTGGTGGGACGGGGGATCCTTCCCCGGTCACCTTACCAAAGGACCCTTGGGACTTGTGGACATGATCCTTCAACACTGAGACCAAAGACTTGAGCACCTTATCTTCCATTTGGCAGATAAGACAGTCTTTCGACCTGACCCTCTGTACTGACCTCCTCAGAAAACACGTTTAACTTTATACAAAACACCAGACCCGGGGCGATACGCTGCGATACATTAGATTCTTCAGGAAGCCTTACGTCACAGCCTTCCGTGGGCCGCAGGGCAGCCCACCTGCGGATAATCCTACTTGTTTACCTAGAGAAAATTCGTCTTAATCTGTGGTATATCATGTGCTTAACTCCCTCTGTACTTGCCTACATTATGTATACTTGCGCTTGATTCGAAAGACAGTCACACAGAAATAGATCACAACATTTAACATCGTTTCTTTATTTGATGGATCACAACCGTAAAGTAATCCTTTAAGGAACGATAAGTCTCTCACGTGACCACCACACACAAGAGAGAGCGCTTATACCCTCCTCCTCCTCCTCCAGAGGAGAGGGCGTGTGTGTGTGAATGTGATTGACGTGGTAGCATTCCCCATGAGGGCGCCTGGGGTCCGCCACAGGTGGGCTGGGCCAGGTGCTGGCCACCGCTGGCGGCACCAGACACACACACACACACACACACAGGTAGTGAAGGCGTGGTGGAATGGACTTTGCATGATGATTTTTACTTTAGTTTTTTGGAGGCAAAGGAAATACTCTCAGAACACCCGTGTGAACTGGACTCATCACAGTGGCGCAATAGGAACGTATTGGTGGAATGATCCACTGGGAATGGAGCGGTCCACAAGGAACGTAACTGGCGGTATGGCCCACAAAGAACGTATCAGTGGATAGGTCCACTGGGATCGTAGTGGTAGTGGAGCGATCCACTGGGACCAATCTGATCGGAAAATTCATATCTTTATTCGATTTTTTGCCGTGAGGGTCTTGCTACGAAAGGGGATACAGAGTGCACCATGAGTCCATGGACGGGGCCTTGATTACTGAGTTACATTACGAGTGTCGTAGCAAGTCATCTGTGTACAGCGGCACAGTAACGACGATTGGATTATATAACAAGGATCGAACCATCGTGCTCAAGGGTCGTACCGTCGTGCTCGAGTAGTTAGCCATTTACTAATTACTTTTTCCACTGCCCAGTCGTCTCGACCGTGTCTTCCATGAACACCCGTAGCGAACCGGTTCATCCCCCGCCCCCCAATCCACCCCCTGCCTACATCACGCGGGCTAGCTTCACCTTCACCTAGCCGCCCAGGTGGCTCATGGGTGGGTCCAGGTGGCCCAGGGGTAGGTCCAAGTGGGACGGCTGCTGGGGACTGGTCCGGTAGAGCAGGTGTGAAGCAGACACCACGAGGAACAAGGAATGTTGTGATGGTTGTTTATCTGACCAGGGACGACCAATGCAGCTCCCCCCTCCCCTCCTTTCTCTCTCTCTCTCTCTCGTCCACAGCAGGCGGTTCTGTAGTAACAACGAGGCTAGAGATAACATCCAGGCAGGGTCATTAGGGAAAAATTGCATGGCAGGACAATAAAGACCTTTGCCCGCCAGTAAGGCCTGGTCGCAACCGCCTTTCATTTCCCCCGTGAAAGAGGGAGGAACTGACCTGCGCCACCAGGGGGCCACTAAGGCTCCCAGGACCTTACCGGGCCACGGACGACAACCGCCGCTAATGACCTCTGCTGTCGACGCGGCAGATGATTGTGAACGATCAGTCAAACACGGACGGCAGTGATTTCAACCACGTATTTTCATCGACTTGGAGTTAGTGATTTACTACCAGTCCCTCCTCAGAGTAATCTCTAGTACCACATCCCTCCCAGAGTGGTCCACCAGTTCGTGTTGGGTGGTGTCCCGAGGCCTCCCCTGCTGCGTCACCAATCCCAGATACCTAACGGGTCGTCAGGCGGGCAGTCTGGGTATCCACGTTTCCTGTTCAGCAGTGCGTGATGTCCATCGAGGGAGGCATGGCGCTCCTCTGCCCTTCCTCTTCCTGCGGTCACACTCTCCCCTCCCGTCTTCATGATTTATTCCACTCTGTCTTTTCATTCTTAACCTTCATTCTTCCTACTTGCTCTTCCTTCTCTTTCCAGCTCCTCCTTCAGATATATTCAGACTTCCTCACCAAACATATACACGCCTTTGGTCCTACTCCGCCACGCCTGATCTCCAGGGTGTAACGTAACGTGACTCACGTTACGTTCAAGTGTAATATTGGGTACTGTAACAGGGTGCACAGGACCACTGTGTAGGTGGAACACATGCCAAAAACATAGAATGGAAAGGATATTCATGCGCTACCAAAGGGACTAAGAAAGATACATGGGACAAGTACAGAAATATTCAAAATGAATCTGAGAAATGGTCGAGAAGAGTTCCAGAGGAGCCCAGGATAGATATTTGTTGCTATGTCTATGGTTGCAGAAACGAACAGTTTTATCAGTCATGCGAGACGTGCGGTGGACGCTGAGCGCTACGCGTGACCCTTACCGGTTGGGAAAATCTTGTCGTAGGTACATGTAGGTAGTCTGACCAACAGGTAGGGGTCTCCTGGCCACATTCCTCGGCCAAGCTGTCACCTCAGCTCCCGTCAGGTGAAGGTGTCAGGTGTCTGGGGTCGGCGGGCTCCCACGGGCTCAGGTGTCGTGCAGGTGAAGCGGCGCCCGCCAGGTGCCAGTGCCTGGGGTGTGGGATGAAAGTAAGGGATTAAGACAAGAGGGATTAACTGAAGAAAAAAAGTAGTAGGATGTGCATGATTAACATGAGAGAAGAGTGAAGAGGGCCTTGTGTAGAGAACCCCCAATCGAGAACAGAAGGATGTCAAGAAAAATAAGTCGACAGGTAGGAGAGCGTCCGTAGGAAGGAGGAGGACTCCAAAAAGCACTGCGGATCCTTGCAGGGCGAAGTGTTTGTAGGAGCAATAATGGTCGTGTTTGGAGGAAGAAGGTTAATGGGATTTTGTGTCTTAGAGAAAAACTGATTTTACAAATGTGGGATACATTGTTTTCTCTTTCCATTCGCTCATGGACGTCTGGCGAACGATGTAACGGTCAGACGATCGCTATAAACCACGAGACGCTAAAACATGCTTTAGATGTTATCATGTGTCAGACTTGATCGCCTTCTCAGATGCAATACTAGTAAGAACCTTTTATTTCTCCCCAGGAACTTGCTCGAGGAGGAGGATACCGCCGCAACACCCAGCTTTCCTAGGCACCCTCGCTCATATCCCCTACGTGGGAGGACCCAGCAGGGAGAACAGTAGCTACCCGGGTCCACTAGACTCCTCCCGTCTCCACTAGCACCACGTGGGAGAACCCGTCCCTCCTTCGTCAACTGGAGACACGTTTAACCCCGAAGTCCGCTTCGCCCAGAAGGTCATTATGTCTGAGGAGGCCGAGTCTCTTCAGGAAGGTTCTGTGCCGTTGGAGGATGCGGTGCCACGGTGCCGTGTGGCTGCCGTGGTGCCTGCCGCCGGCTGCGGGACGAGGATGGCACACTCTACACCCAAGCAGTACCTGACGGTGAGTTCAGGGCATCGACGCTGCTCACATGATTTTTTTTTTACTTCTTCTATGTGTACCCTGGTAACTGGAGTCTGTTCAAAAGCAGAGGATAAGGAAGATGCTACACTGATGGTGCGTCCTCAGTATACGTGCAAGATCTACTCCCACTGCTGGTAGAGTCGATCCAAGTGTAGATGATAATGTTTTGGTCCAAGTTCGTGTTGAGTATGCGTGGAGGATTCGTGAGCCTTTAAAAGTTCGTGACACTCACTGATTAGGGTGCGTTACCTGACTCCAAGTGTGTGGGGGAGGGAGGGGCCCTATACGTCCCGCAACTCGCTGTCTTGGCATATACTGCCATACGTAACGTGTGTTTGTGTGTCTTTGTGCAGGTGTCCGGGCTGCCGCTGGTGGTGCACTGCCTGAGGGCGCTGCAGGAGACGCCGTGGGTGCAACGGGTGGTGGTGGTGGCTGAGGACTTGACGAGGATGCAGGGAGTCGTCACCCAGGCCCACCTATCCAAGGTCACCGTCGTCCAGGTGAGGTCAAGTGATGAGTAGGTCACAGGTTCAAGTGTGGGTACTACTCAAGTGTTGACACAGGTCAAGCGTGGTAGAATCTTACAGAAATGTAGAAAGGACAGGAGGTGTGACCCGTAGAAAGGTGAGACCTGAGGGAAGTGTGACAGGCAACGTGAACAAAGTATGAAATGCCCCGGGTCATTGTTATTGGGAAAGACATGAGAAGGTAGAGAGTTAGATCAGCAGGACAAGGGTAGAGTGTGGCCAGTTTTCACGCATATCCTTGTTAGTACCCAGTCGTACGTTTCTGTTTGAATTCCTTTGTATTTCTTGGTGTCCCCGGTAGGGAGGACGCAGCCGCCACCGGTCCATCAGTGTGGGAGTGGAGGCCCTCGCCGAGGACCCGCCTGACGTGGTGCTCGTCCATGATGGTGTCAGGCCGCTCCTGCCTCCCGACATCCTCGCTCAGGTGCGTCTCGTGTGACGAAAGCGCGTTCAGGGTGTTTACTATGAAGTGCGGTTGGGTTTGTGGGTAGTGTGTATCAAGTGGAGTGTCTGTTGGTGTGAACAAATCGTGAGGATGTTTGTGTGTGTGAGTGTGGAGTTGTTTATGTGTCAGATAGTGTGGGTGTAAAAGCGTGGGGGGAATTGTGGGTGTATCCGGTGCATATCTGTCTGTAGAAAGATAACGAGATGTCATTCCATCTGTGTGGGTGAGATGGAAGGTTTTTGTAAGGATGTTTGTCTGTGTATGTTCATGACTGATGTCTTCCAGTCCTGAACCATCATCGCTAAACACAGAGCAAGAGTGTAACTTTAGGTTATATGTCTGGTGGCCTAACCAGCGGCAGCGCCTTTGCTACAGGTGGTGGTGTGGGCGGAGCGTTGCGGGGCAGCGGGGGCGGTAAGGCCCCTTATTTCCACAGTGCTCAGGCCGGACCAGCAGGGCCTCCTGCAGAATAGCCTCGTCAGGAGTGACTACCGCAACTCGGAGATGCCGCAGGCCTTCAGGTTCGCCGTGCTCAGGGACGCTTACCGCAGGTCAGTTAGTTCCACTGCAGTACTTACCGTCTCGCATGTCACGTCGTGGGCAAGACATTACAGGCACACAACAGACTGGAGTGTATAGAGTTATATAAACATTGATGAACTTCAGGTAAGTTGCAGAGAGAGGCTGATGGCCCAGAGTATACGGTACACAGACACGCACATATTACAGGATGGGCTTATGTAATGGTAGAGCATATGGACGATATAATGATATGTGAGTCAGGATACAGAGGTGGGCTGACAGCCTCAGTTAGGCGATGCAGATGTACGCTTCCATTTTTAGCTGGGAGTGCTTGGGTGGAGGGTAACTGGAGGTGAGGGGTATGGAGGGAAGCAAGAATGAAAGTACAGCATGGAAGAAAGGATGGTCGGTACGTAAATGATAAAGATCAGGACGTAGCATAAAGATTGAAAAGAAAAAAGAGATTCACATGAGAATCATATTTCAGACGTTCTGAAACAGAATTAACAAATGACTATCACATAATTAACAAATGACTATCATTGTGGGGACATTTGTAAACAATTTCACATACCTTATGGGGAAACCTCTCGGAATCTGTAGGCGTTGCTTAAAAACGCACGATTCCTGGAGGTTTTACATAATGTTCTCAGTTAGTGAGTATCATTTTGTTTCTTTTAAACGAAATATACAGCATCTCGAAGAGCGAGCGTAAAAGGAATGAATTCCGACCCTCAATGTCAATATTCTTTACCCCTTGAGCACAACGAACGGTAAGGCCTCTGGGTATGACGGCTTGAACCTTCGACCTCGTCCTTACGTGTAAGGTCAAAGTCCAGGCCGTCGTACCCAAGGGTCGTACCGTCCTGGGCAAGGGGTCAAACGTGATGTTCAAGAGCGATCACTGGGACTAGCGTTAAGGAGTCACGGCTGCCAGTGTGGCCTCTGTTGTAAAGTTAGGAAGCAGTGACCATGGCAACGCTGGACCTTGCGCAGTTGAGGTAGCAACCTTATAACTTTATCCAAAGTCATTTCCATATTTGATTCATCACTGTGATGAGAGCGTACACGTCATGGCAGGAGATAGTGTAAGGGTTGGCAGTGGCTGTGCTGCATGTACACAGACTTCCAGTTTTGTGTGAAGATGTCAATTCACTTCTTTTACTGGCAGAAAACATGACTTGTAACGCTTGCTATCGCCTGTGTGTACGTGCAGGTGCAGTGAAGAGGAGCTGGATCACGGGACAGAGTGCCTGGCACTGGCACTGCATTACGCCGGCGTCAGAGCTAAGCTAGTGCCAGGACCTCCACATCTGTGGAAGGTAGGTGCAGGACCCCGCACTCTCTCCTCTTTCAGGAGGTAATGTGAGGTGCGGGGAGGGGTAGTCGGGATTGGCAGGTTGGAGCCAGGTGAGGCTCGCTGGGTGAGTGTATCTCCTCCCCCAGCCTGTTGTCTGCAGGGAGAAATACTGTTTGATTTATTGTTATAACTAGAAGTATTTTGACTTCCATACTGTGACGAAGTTGCTTCCTTCCTTTCTCTCTTTCTCCATATGCAGGTGACTGAAGAGCGGGACCTGGTGGTAGCGCGCGCCCTGCTGCCGCGGTACACCCGTCGTATCGCCGTCGTCTGCCGCGCCCTCTCCACGTCCTCCGTAAACCGAGAGGTTCGGCTGCTGCAGGGCGTTGAAGGTGTGGCGGAAGGTTCGAGTCATGACAGTTCCCAGTCTGCCAATGATGAAGACATCAAGACTTGCCATCTCCCGGGGTCTCACTCCCCTACCCTGCCTGTTGAGGAACAGACGGAATTATATTTTAGAATGACTCCTGCAGACCCCCACGCTAGGAGAGTCCCTCTAACGTGTGACAGCGAGTGTGTACGTGTGTTCACAGCCCTGGAAAGTACTCTCAGAACTAGTTCTCAAAATGTCTACCTCTCAAGTGACTCCGATATTATCTCAACAGCGCCAGGTTCTTGTGTGATGGTCATTGCCAACCTGGACACTGTGATGGTCTTCCAAGAATGTCTTCAGGAAGTCGCTAGGGGAATCGACCAGAGCGTTTGTACAGTGATTCTTATCTTCACATTAAGGAGTGAGGATTGTGGTGTGACTGTGGCGCACCTAACACAGCTGCAGCATCAACTGAGAGACGCGTTTAGGAAACATTCTGCCAATGTTACTGTTCTCCTACGCTCTTCCAGCAGAACTTCCTTAACCCAGTCGAGCTGCCAGGGGGCAAAATATAAGTCTTACACTGAAAAATCTCCCACTTCAGTATCTCCAAGTTCCGTCTCTGGTTCTTCAGGGGACGGGAACTGCCGCCTTAGTGACTTGGTTCAGGCGCTGCTGGACCAGACGACTGGCTGCTTCCACGGGCAGGTCTTGGTCCTATAGAGATCACGATACAATACAGAAGAATTCTATGCAAACTTTCATTAGGAATTTCAAGGCCTTGAGCACGACGGGACGAACCTTGAGCACAGTGGCACGACCCTTAGGTATGATGGCGTGACCTTTGACCCGACCTTTAGGTATTCAGGTTATAGATCACATTATTATACCCAAGGGTTGTGCCGGCGTGCTCAAGGAGTTAACTAGTAGCCATTCCATCGTTAAAAAGACATAAAACGTTCCACCGAAACCTAGTAATGTAACATAAATAACAAATAAGCTTTGGGAAATAGGGTTTCATAGAAACAATAGTAATCTGAGTATTCTGATACCTGAATATTGTTCCTCAACATTGTCTCCACGAAAATGTTCATCAGTTATGAACATGTAAGAATAAAACTTTTGTATGGATCTTATAATACAGTATTTAATGATATCACAAGAGCATTTACCTCCAACCCTTTTGTTAGAATCAGTGATTCAAGATGTGATACGGATGATGTCATGCTCTTTGCAATTTTGATGAATCGTCTTCAAAATTGTGACGTCGGAAAATGAGGTGGATGAACGGGGACATTGTCCCTTCCGCAGGACGGCCGGGACGACACAGGAACTCCCGTCGGGGTGGCAAACAGTGAGGCCCCTGGAGCCGCCCGGGACGTTTTAGTGGGCGTGCGTATAAAAGAACGCTCTAGTGTTGCCCGACAGGGAAGCAGAGCAACAAGTGTTGGGCAGGATGGAGGCTTCAGGGGACACAGGAAGGCCCCTAGAGACTTATGGACCAGCAGGGAGGACCTATCTAGGGTACGGGAGCCTCGCAGGCATGACGACCCTGACACTAGACAGGCCTGGAGTTGGGATTAATTACGGGTAATGACCGTAACCACTGCGGGCCAGCCATAATGGCGGGTTCTGGCGGCGCCTTGCACGGGAAGGGACCGTTCAGGTTGATGGCATACCCGCCTCCCAGGCTCCGCAGCCCTACCATCGTCCCTCATTACCAGGCGTCTGGTAAATTTTTTTTTGCCCTCCTCTCCAGAAATGCAACCAGCGCCCCTCCTGCAACTGCCCTCCAGTAGACACCACTCCACACATCCTGTAACCCCACCAGGGTTTTACAGAGAGGTTGGTGGAGTTAAATGCCTCAGGTAGTGGAAGGGGGAATCCGGCGCAAGATCCTCAGGTGATGGTTTGCGGCGTAAAACATGGCGGTCACGAAAAACGCGCACACGCACGCAGCCACAGGATATGGCCGCTCCCTTTATGTAATGAACCAATTTTGTAACGATTTATGTAGTATCAGCCCGATGGAGTCTGACAAAGACCCTTTGCGACCTCTGGAATAGTTTTGTGCTGCCGTTCACAGGATGAGCAGGAGTTGCACAATGTACTAGATGATGATACCCAGCACAAGCCAATCAACCAGGGTTACAGACCAGCAACGCGCGTCAAAGATTATTCTCATCGTTACATGTGATTTGTTTTCAATGAAAATCACGTATGAGCGACTCCTCTTCACGGAAATGCATTACAATTTCCGACACATGTAAGAGAGAAGGTAGTATCTCCCGCCCTCCGAGCGAGAGAACGTTCTGCTCAGGGAGCAATTGCCAGGCGCACCCAAGGCCAGCATTTCCGAAGGGCGGCTGCCATAGGTACGCTGGGGCTGGGTCCTCCCTCGTCAGTTTCCTCCCATTCATTCTGAAGGAATGTAGGCGAGGCTCCTCCAGCCTCATCATCTCACCTGTTCATCAATTCACGTGATTATTGTCATCGAGAAAAATAAATTTTGCAGATTATTATGCTCATTAAAAAAGGATGATATTAGCTATTACGTTCATTATATATATATATATATATATATTTCTTTGTTTAATAACCATGTATGCATCAACTTTTTTAATTATATCAATGTGTCTCTAAGAGCGCATTTCTTAGTCCAGCTTGTGTGAGTAACGATTTAAGATAACACCTTCTCGACTCACTCGTTCTCAGCCGTGGCAAAATAGTGTAATCACGCCAAGAACAAGCGACGCTAGCCACTAAGATAACTGTGATCAACCGGGAAGAGTATGATCACTGTAAACTACCGACGGGGGACCAACCAGGATGATAACAATAAAGCGCCAGCAGGTGATGATGCCGAAGATAACTACGGTGATTGTCGGTTCATTCCAGTGATCACGATGTTCGGCCGTCGTGTTGTGATCTGCAAAGAGCTGAACCTTCTTCAGTAGAAAGAAAGAAAGAACTCTCCTCTCTCTCTCTCTCTCTCTCTCTCTCTCTCTCTCTCTCTCTCTCTCTCTCTCTCTCTCTCTCTCACACCCCCCC
>JAUUDW010656259.1:0-10493 GCA_032361385.1 Panulirus guttatus | reverse complement strand
TCACTTTTTCCAATTCGTGCACCATATGTGATATTCTTAATAATCATGGTAATATGTGTAAAGATACGATCTAGTACTGATAGCATACTATCAGTCTCTGACCTGGTGTATTTAGTGATATGCTGGTATATGAGAGTTTCCCATACACACTAAAAACATATTTCTCCACGACTCTCTATCTCCATGATATTTCAAATTTCCTCCCTTCTTTCTATTCATAATTGATATTCCCCCTCATCACACGGTTACCATCTCTGAAAAGAGCATGTTTGACGCCTTCATTGTTCCTTCGTTGTTTTCACTGTAAATTTGTTTCGACTAAAATTCACTGAAGGATTATATGTTATCATCATCTCTATGCACTACTTTCCTACAGTCAGTCTTCCCATTATGTATGTTTGAACAGGCCATCTTCCGCTATTTCCTGAAGCTTGAACAGGAAATATCTTATCTCTTTAGTTTGTTTTGTCTCCACAACTCCAACAACTTCAGCTACACTTTCCCTGATACGTTCCTTGAACCCGAGCTCTTTTCCATTTACTTCCAATCCATCAGCGTACGTATACATTACTCACAGCCTGACCTTCCCATCATTTAATACGCCTGGCCTCTCTACAGCGCTGGTGGAGATGCTCTGTCCCCATGCCTCATTTGTTGCCTTTCGTTTTATGACGTCTGACCGCACTGCATTCTTCGCTATTTTTCTCTCACTCCCCTTGGCCTATCACCTCTGATGAAGACCCTACTGGACTACCTCTTGCCTCTAAATACCTAAAATACCTCATGGCTATATGACTCCAATTCGAGCGTCATAATTACTGGTCGTCTCTTTATGTCTTCATTATATCCACCAATTATCCTCCTTTCTTTATTTTTTTCCACGGAAACTGCGTTGACACGTCCATAGCCCCCGGGGAATCTTTTAATCAGCATTCCTACCTTCTCCATCCTTTCCTCTGTTTGGAATATGGTATTCTTCTGGTTCAAAAAATTCATTGGTAATTTACGTTACTCTCGCCCTCCTGCTTCACTTAACATTCCTAGTTTTGGTGCCGCCCATTTGTCTGCTACATCCGTCAGCGTTGATTCGTTAGCCTCCATGGCTCTCGTGTTCTCTAAAATCTCTTTTTTTTTTTGCCGAGGAATAGTGATCCTATGTACTCTGTACTTTTCCAAACCTTTCAAGGAAGTAACCAAGAGAGAGTGAGAGAGTATAGACGAGAGATAAGGAGGAAAAAAAAGACAAGTAAAGGCTAAAGAGAGAGAGAAAAGAAACATAAGAGAGAAGAGAAGATTAGAAAAGACGGGAGAAAGAGAGAGAGAGAGAGGGCGGGCCAATATGTCAGGAAGGGAGATAGAGCGTGAAGTAATTCGCGCCATCATAATTTCCCAGACGGTGATGGAGGGACCCGTCCCCTGGGCTTTGCTGGCAATCACATATTGTCAGTCGTAAATCCGGCAGTCCTTTGGTACCTCAGCTCTTGCATGGACTCTATAAATCCTGCAGTCCTTTAGTACCTCGGCTCTTGCATGGACTCTATAAATCCCGCAGTCCTTTAGTACCTCGGCTCTTGCATGGACTCTATAAATCCTGCAGTCCTTTAGTACCTCGGCTCTTGCATGGACTCTATAAATCCTGCAGTCCTTTAGTACTTCAGCTCTTGCATGGACTCTATAAATCCTGCAGTCCTTTAGTACCTCAGCTCTTGCATGGCCTCTATAAATCCTGTAGTCCTTTAGCACCTCGGCTCTTGCATGGACTCTATAAATCCTGCAGTTTTTTACTACCTCAACTATTTCACGAACTCTAAGCGTTTTCCTTTTGTCTGCATTTCACGTATTCCACTTCTTTCCTCCATACCTTTTGAGATCTACCTGTTCGTGTCGTTCAAAAACCCTCATAACAACACGAATCCACTCACGTCGCCACGAATTACTAATTGTATCACGAACTGCATACGACACCACGAATTTACGCATGGCTTCATGAACCGCTAATGACACCACGGCCCACGTACACTGACAAGAACTACTCATTGTGTCCGGAATCCACTCATGGTGTCTCACCACCACGAATTGCGCCACGAACCATTGATGATGCCAGGTATTACGGCACGAACCATTGATGATGCCAGGTAATGCTCATGAACACAAAGATAATAGCTCATGAGGCCACAGCTTTCACATGACGGCACCCACCACTCGACAAAGTACTCACAACACTTCGAACCACTCATAACCTCAGACATCAGTGACATCATGAATTCCATGGCACCAAGAGCAACTCATGACCCACGAACTGCGTACATCACGAAATATTCGTGACACTACGAACTCCTAATAACATGACGCCATGAACTGTCTGCAATATCTACGTCACAAACTACGCCTGACATTGTGAACCAAGCAAGATAACTGCTCATGACATCTCACACTATTCACAGGATCACGAAACGTGTCACTTGCCACAGATTTCCTTTTAAGATCATGAACATCCATGCAACTGTCTCGAGTCACCCACCCAATGCACCTCGAAACAACCATTGTACTACGAACCAATCATGATATTTCGAACCATCTGTAACATCAAGATTCACCTATGGCTTCACAAGCAGTCGCGAAATATAGACATCACGAACCAGTACCGAACCTTCGTACCATACTGATCCTCTCTCTCTCTCTCTCTCTCTCTCTCTCTCTCTCTCTCTCTCTCTCTCTCTCTCTCTCTCTCTCTCTCTCTCTCTCGGCCTCCGTCTGCAAGCAGTCACACCGCGAGTGAAGGGGTTACCTTTGGCCGAGCTATATCACTGAGAGTACAGTTTGGTCAGAGATCTAATTCACTTGAAAGAAGTCTACATTTCCATGCTACTGGGAGTAGCGCAGCCTTGGGCTGAAGGAGCTTACTGAAAAAAATCCTTTGGGTAACACCGGGACTCTTTGACAGAAACTGGTTCCTAGGCAATAATAAATATACAGATAGACAGATGACTAGACATACGTATGTCACCAGGACCCGCTTCAACTACTCCACACACAGTTCTGTTTCCATCTTCTACAGGTAGTGCCTCATCTAGACCACGTATTGCCTTGAGGGCCATTGCGCCACGCGATTACTGTGTGACCGTCGGTAGCACGAGGGTGGCCTTATATATCATCTGTTTTTATCCTTGCAAAGCATTCTCACTCGACCTGCTGCTTTCGGAAAGGCAATCGTGCCACCTCCTCAACATCTCTTGGATTGTTTCTTTCCCATCCTCAATTTCTCTTGTTCTCTTTTGTCTTCTATTCTCGTTCTGGCATCCGCGAGGATATCCGTCCGTGACTGGAGCCACTGGGAAAAAAAAAATTGCACTTCACAAAACGCTCATTATATCAGCAACCACAATCTGTAGCACCATGAACTACCCCTGGCATGATGAAAAACCGGGTTACGGACTACCCACAGCATCACTAATTACCCAAAACAACACGAAACAGATTAACCATATCAGCAATCACTATAACCATCCCAAACCACTGGTATCATCATGAGCTAATGAATCATAACATCACGTACGGATTTTCACAAAAAAAGGACCTCTTGCAAGCGATACTTAACTCTGTAGGGGTCCATCTGTTGTGCAAATTCCCTTCATCTCATACACTACCTTCGTCACTATCACACTCTCTTCACAGACAAAGTCAGAATCTGTATCATTTACAGATATCTTTCGACTTGAAGCTGTTGACGTCCAACTTAACTTCACCTGGAATAGCATGATCTTGGCGCAGACAATAGGTGACGAGCATTTTCCAGTATCGAGAGGAATTCCTTACCTGTTTATAATATACAATATTTCGAGCGTCTGTTTCCAAGCTCTGGGCGTAAGACGCATTGTGACCTTCGGTGTGATACTCGGTATTTCGACCTTGTCTACGGCTCCGACTTCACGCCATTACCTCGAGCCTGTCACTGACGTGATCTGATTCACCACCATGACCTAGAGTTCATCATGCGCGCTGACCTCGTTCGGCTCTGCCTTGTGGCGCCTTGAACTTATTCACTGCGTATCACTTCACTGTTTTGACCTTTTTGTTTTCAAGTTTATGACCCCTTTTTTTCACCGATAACCTAGCCCACTGTAACCCAAGTTCCTTCTTTCCCACATAGGTTCTGTGAGATTAAAGTTAGATTTCTTGATTCAAGCCACACATAATCAATCTCGATTTACGATGCAACTGTAAAAGCAAGGATAATCTTACAGTAATGTACTTGCGAGAATGGAAGGGAAAAAAAAGGAGACAAAACTTCAGAAACCTTAGTATATAAAAAGAAAAAAAAGCAGACAGACATAATAACCGTTGCAGCAGACCTCGGAAGCACATGACCTTCTCACAAGACAGCGCTGAATACTCTCAACGCTGTTGCCAGCATCACAGGCCATAAAAAGCAGGTCGTGGGAGCTCATATCCTACCAACTCGGCAAAAAAACTTCTGTTCTTATTGTAAGACCTTGTAGGCGTCCGGGGTAGATGTGGCAAGGAAACCTTCACATTTTTTTTCTGGAAATCCCATTCACCCGCTTTTTTCATCTAATAGAAAAAAAAAATCGGGCTTTCGGGTTTTTGCTGACTTTGGGAAAATGATGTAATGTGAGCCATGTAAGCATGGGACTCCGCCGAGGCCTTGACCACCTTCCTGGCGACAGACCGAGTGGAGAAATTTTATTTACTGCCTTCCTGTCGCGACACATTATTGGCTGGCGGATTTATTCCTCTCCCTCCCTCCCTCCCTCCCTCCATTCTAGCTCGTAAGTCAACCGAGAAATTATAGGGCTTTTCTCCCTGTAATTTCCATCAGTCTATTAAGATCAATTTCCATCAGATGAGAAGGTAAAGGTGCCTATTCGCCTTCACTACGGCGAGGGAATACAGAGACACTGTGGTTATGGTAAGTGTCAAAGGAGGAAGGACTTCAGTACTGCGAAGAACTTAGGAGAGGATCCCTATTAATGGGACCAGGTACTGTTACGTTGGTACAAAATCCCTACAGCCACTACATGAAAGTATCAGGATATAGTGGTACTAGTAAAGTAAAGTGCCGTTACCAGGGTTCTGAAAGACTCGGAATCAAACGGTATCACTCTAATTGACACCAGGACATCAAAGTTCTAGTATAATACGAAATTAGTACACCATAATACATGGATACTCTCGTATCAAAAACACTACATGACCAGGACAACAAGGAACTAGAAAATCATATTACAAGAACAATACCAGCACAGAACCAGTATACCACTGCACCAGCACGTCTCATACATCGAAGCCACAGTTCCAGGCCACTACAGGAGGAGGACTCTGTAAAAGCGCTGAGCCAAGACACTACAACACCACCTTGACACTACATTATGGTAATTTGAACGGACCATATCCTCAAACACGTCCACCTGTCAAGCTCATACCTCAATGATCAAATCTGAGAAAGATATTTGATTATGTAATCTGTCCTATCGCCTTCAGTGGCGTCCTTTAGGGTTCTGTCCTATCGCCTTCAGTGGTGTCCTTCAGGGTTCTGTCCTATCGCAAACACATTATCAGCTCTTCACTTCACCTAAACTCACGTTTCTACTTACGATTCCACGTTTACCTCATCAGCTGCAAATGTATCTTTTATTTAGGTATACCAGTGAGAAAAAAAATGTTTGAGGCAATAGTTAATGAAAATCTCACCTTCCTCTCCTCACTCCGACACACTCGTTCTTAATCTGTGAACAAATTTCCTCTCTTTGTTCGGGCCTGCAAACACCTACGAGTGGAGGAGCAGTAAGTAAACCCGGCTAATTTTGATTGTGCTAAAACACAGTTGCAACCTACACCTTCTAAATCTCAAACATTGCTTGCTATCTAATTTCAAAACGCTACGAGTCAGTCCACTAACAACATCACCATGCTGGGCATAAGTAACTTCTCCACACTATCATCATAATGAACATCAAAAGTCCGCCTACCAAAAGTTGGAGGTGCTATATGACTGTCACAATTACTTTCCTTCTGAAGCAGCATCACATATATACAGGGATCTCATTCACCCCAGTAAGGAGCGAGTACTCTTGTGTAACTGAGATGACTTGTCTTCCACCTCTCTTTCAGTCAAGGTGAAATCAAGAGCACTCTAACTTATTAACTCTCCTGGCGCCATCTCTCTTCGACCATCTGTTTCCATACACCCATAACCTTTTTCTTTCTGAGCTGCCTGCCTGTGCTGTAGCTTCTACAGCCTAGATAAACGGAACGCAATTGATTGCTTCTTCCTGTAGCTTCTTTGTGGAGACCAACCACACGATGCGCAGTTGTTATGATACTCCCATCTTCCTCGTACAGCACAAATGAGGAAATCTGTTCATTCTTTTGGCTTTCCCTCTTTCCCTAACCTTACCGCCTTCAAGAGCCGGATCTGCAAACACTTGTGGAGCTCAGATTAATCTGAATTATATCTTCTGTAATATTAAGTTCCCAGCTGACACGACCATGACTCCTATGACTCGAACATATTTTTTTCTACCCGTGCTGTGTCGGCATCTGTAGAGAGACCATGAAAAGCATTGTACCGTGGTACCTGTAGCACTAATGCACCAGAACATCCCAATACCAGACCACCTCATCACCAACCATTAAAACCACTGAGCCAGAACGCCAGAGCATCGTGACATGCTTATACCAGGTTACAATACCAACAACCACAAAATCGAAGCACGGTGCCGGAACACTAGAGCACCAGGTCATCACAGTACCAGGTCACCACATAACGACTACAGCGCAGTACCAAGACACTAGCGCACTAGTACCAGAGCACAAGCAATACTAACAATATTCTTGTACATACCCAACGCTGCCTAGGTGATCATCCAGCCTCGACTCAATAGGCGGTTCACTGCAGTGCCTAACGTACATCCGGACCGGGAAATACCAAAGTACCGTTAGGTTTGAAGTGTAGCTATTAATAACGAAGAAATAAACAATGACCATTTATTTCAAAGGGTAAACATTGGGCATCTACCACAAACAAATGTAGATGAAATGAGATGATCATAATCATGGTGTGAGGACTGAGAACCTCCCGTGGAGGACAAGAGAACTAGTAAATCACGTGTGCGAGTCGGAGGAGATTACCTTCTGCAGGTTATCCTGGAGCTGGGCTCCTCGAGGGACCAGCGCGCCGCAATATGCTGCCGAGTCTAGCTTGTGTTACCCCAGCAGCTGGCCGCGGGTTAGTGACCTGAGGATGGTGGTGACCCTGGCACTGCGGCCACCAGTGATGGTGGTGGCCATGGTGCTGTCACCATCGGTGAATAACCTGATGGTGGTGGTGGTTCTGGTGATATAGCGAGGGGTGTGTGGTGGTTGGGTGAAGAGAGCCGAGCAAGTTTTCTGTGACTCAGGTGTTGGAATATGGAGCCAATGCTGTGATGGGGTGAGGTAGGAAAGAGGCTATATATAGGTGGGTAATTATGGCGTTGGACCAGACCTGTGGAGTTGATGTGGGTTGAGACATGGCCAGAGGTGTATAGTGGTGGTGTGTAGGATGTCTAGACCAGGACTGAGCCATCGTAGGGTGTGGTGAGCATGAGAGCTGTCGTATGGTGGGTGATTGTCAAGGCTGTGGGGCAGGTTCAAGGATGTGTATATGTAGGGTATACGGTCAGGACAAGACTGTGAGGTGGTGAGGTGCTTTTGGTACTGTCTCCTACGGAATACTGATGACGAAGCTGGGAGCCAGGGGATAGCTGCTGGTATATATCGTCAACTGCCTGCCTGGAATGGAGGAAAGAACTCACGGGCGAGAGGGTGAGAAGCGGGGTTCCTCAAGCTCATTGCTAGGCCTCCGTTGTTTCCGATCTATGTAAAATATTTCTCAAGCGAGGTGGATCCTTACTTGGATATGCATCCTGGTGATGCTCATGTCATGAAAGCAGCGCGAAGCAACAGGGAATGTGAACTAATGCAGAGAGACCTAAACAAGATTCAACAGGGGTTGGACAAAAAGAAAATTAACCCTGGGATATAGAGTCATGTAGACAGGAAGGGGTTTGAACACAACAGATGGTAATTAACATATCGGTGGAGATAAGCTACAAATGTACAAGTGCCACACTGTGGGTCCTAAAAGTTGAAACAATGCTGAACTTGAAATCAGGACATCGTGAGAGAAGGATCGTGAGAAAGGCGAAGTATATTCTGATGCATTGCAAATTTACCTTCAAGACCATGGACTAGGTCCCTGGCAGCTCAAGGGCGGAATAACATAGTAACACAGAACTGCTGGGAAGGGTCCAGAGGAATGCAGTAAGAATGACACCGGATGAGAGTGGAATGGGCTTTAAGGAGAGGAGGGAGGTCCTCAATTTACCCCTATTTGAAGAATAAAAAATCAAAGGAGACGTGATAACTAATTATAAATTTCTCGGAGGCCAAGACGATGTGGACGTAAAGCAGTTCTTTGATGCTGCAAAACAAGAGGGCAAATGTGGAACTTTGTAAAGAAGAGCGCGCGGAGGGATGTGAGGAAACATTTCATCACCAAGAAAGTTGTGAACTTGTGGAATGAGCTAAAGCAAGAAATCAAATGCGACTCCCATTGGAAAATTGAAAAAAGGAAAAACAGAGATAAAAGTAAGGGGCCCCACGAGTGGAAATAGTCCTTTCTGTATACGGTAACTGGTAATTATATAAATCTGCAATCGATCTCTCGCAAAGCCAAAAATGAACGTAACCATGGAGTAGCCTTCCACCTCTTGCAGCAGCCAACATGGGGAGGCTGACAGGGATGAGACAACCTAACGTCGTTGCAGGTAAACACGTACCCTGAGCACCTGAGTACGCAGGAGTAAACAACATTTAGTCAAATCTCCCTCGTCCCATAAACTTCCCTGACGTGAGATGGGTGAGTGGGCTGCTTGAGAGAACCTCAAGTCGTAAAAGTCTTGGTATCTGACGAGAGACGGTGGCGCTGTACGGATGAGGGGGCCAAAGTAACGACCGAGAGAGGTTGGAAGATGACCTAGTTTCTTGGAGAGGCTTCCATTTCCTGGTATACTTTAGAAATGATGATTTCTCACGTTTACCTTAACGTCACCTGATAGGTATGGATCAGCGACCTCTATGCTAATCCCTACCAATACGTGTTGTCCTCCTCGTTACCTCACCTCGCCAGTGAGCTTTCCAGGTAGCCCTCATCACTCTCTCATAACACTGCAATTGTGGTAGCAGCACCAGCAATAGTATGAGTAGTTGCAGATCTGGCGATAGTAGTGGGAAACTTTTTGGACTGAGAGTGCTGGCATTAGTTGTCTTGCGGTGGTATTGGTAATGGTACTAGAATCACCATTAATAGTACTATCACAGCAATAGCACAGTAATAGCATTAGCAGTAACAGTAACCATTACAGTATTACAGGCAGTAGTGATAGTAGCGTGGGTCACATGTTAAAAGAGAGTATGAGGTCTTATAAGTACTACCCTTAACTTAACTCCTGAAGAAGATGTTTACGATCTTAACAGTTGGTGGATGTAGCTCGACGTTGAGGGCCAACATGACACTGGTAGCTGATGCGCCTTAAGCCCCAAACAACCAATTAAAACTAAACAAAACAGGAGTGGCGGTAGAGGGTGCAGTCAAAGTACTAATTGTACCGAGAGCAGCCGTCGTAATTAGGGGTCTAATTAAGAAAACTGTAAAACAGACGCAACCTTTTCTTTTTCCTATAATCAGCATTATAAATTGTTGAATCTAGCTGTTGAATACCAGTTCAGCGTTCCTATTTCTTCAATTTTAATGATATATATCACGTTTATCTAGTATCTGAGCAAGCATAAGCAACGGAATACCCTAATCATGAGCATTTGTTATACGCTATATATATATATATATATATATATGTGTGTGTGTGTGTGTGTGTGTACTCCAGCCTAAGCCAGGTATCCACTTACCAACCAATCTCGAAAGGAGGATGAACAGCTGGGTTAGCCTTGGGCCAAATTCCGCACCCAGGATGCGAAGCAGGGCGGTCACCTGCGTGAGTTCACGTGAGAAACGCTAATAAGAACAGTAATTTCAGACTACCGAGATTGCTAATTCATGTTAACAATTTCGGCTCAAGGCCACTGACATGTCTTTTGTCATTCCGATCCTGAAAATGTCAGGAATAAATGAAATATGTCAGTTCTATTGAGAAACTGCCGGAACCAACTGACAGCGCGTCGATTCGAGTTGAAGGATGGTGTAGCGACAGATGGGCAAGCGTTACTAACAGTAGCAATAACGGCTTTATCAGCAGCAAGAGCATAAAGTAACGGTAGCAGATACAGTAAGCTGTAGTTGTTGTATGACTATTATCGTTACCGTTACTACTAGTGATAGTGGTAGTGGTAGTAGTTGTAGTAGTAGTAGAAGTAGTAGTGGCCGCAGTAGTGGAGATGTCTGACTGGGTGGGGCTAGTGACGGACGGATTCTA